>JARHVA010001493.1:2775000-2912500 GCA_037957365.1 Torreya grandis | reverse complement strand
TATTTAGTGATTAAAGGCTAATTGCCATCTTAATAAAATATGAGTATCAATGTAAACTCACTTACTTGAAGAAGTACAAACATAGATCATGGGACATGATCTAATCCTTCAAATCATTTAACACTAGAGATATTCATATTAAATAAATAAAACAACATATTCATTAGTAACTTTATCTACCAATCTGACACCACTCCAAGAATCTAAGATGCATAAGTTTTCTATGGAGCTAATTACTTTTTCTTCTATCCAAGACAATATTGACAAATTCTAGGTATTTGATGATGATTAGTAGTTCATAAAATTTATGAATAGTTATGGATCCTTTGAATCCTAGATAATAGACAAAAAGGATGCTTAACCCATGAATATAAAATTTTTAGGAGAATATGGCATCATACATCTAAAAGAGAACTGCATTCTTATGGGGATAGTCTTAATAGAGAAAACTTTTGACATGGATCCACAAGCTCAAAATAAAAACAGGATACATTAACTAAATCTAACTTTATCAAAGAGGACTTGGGAATGTACCAACATCCCCAGTATGCCAATATTGGTTTAATTTATATTGAAAGTGAAAAACAAAAGTTGAAAGTTTTGTTGATTATTGGATATATGAATATCTAAAGGTATTTTATGTTAGGTTCATCACCCACACTATCTAATTGAATCCATAGCATAATCCCTTAAGGAAAAAATAGAGGCCAATAAATCTAATTTTAGAGCCCCTCATTTATAAAAAAAGTATAAAATCCATTAGATTCTATGATTATCTTTCCAATCAAGCATTCTAACTAGGTGTCCAACATAGTACTAGTCAAGAAGAATAATGGGAAAATCATGTTATGTGTTGACTTCAAAAATCTAAATCAAGCATAAAAAAGGATAACTATATATTATTAGTAGATATGAGATGATGTCCATTTTGGATGGATTTTTAGGCTATAATCAAATGTTATTATAAGAATATGATATAATGAAGAGTGCCTTCACCACCAAATGGGGAAATTTTACACATAAAAGGATGTAATTTGGCCTAATTAATGTAAAAAAAATATTATAGTGGGGTATGGGCTTTACCTTTCAAGGAATGGTTGAAAAGTTCATTATAATCTACATGGATGACCTAATAATGATTTCAAAGAATAGTGATGATCATGCAGATCATCTACAAAAGATATTTTATAGGTTCAGAAGATATGAAGTATACCTCAATTCGTAGAAGAGAATATTTGGAGTTATTGAAGGGAAGCTATTAGGTCACATCATTACCAAATATGGGATTTAAACTGATAATGAATCTATGCCATTTATAAGTTAACACATCTTAACAAGAATAAACTATTGAATTATTTCTTTAGAAAGATAAAATTTGTGAGTAATTTTATTTATATATTTCTAGAAACTATTAAACCACTAAATTCTATGTTGAAACAAGATTCTAAAGTAGAATGCAAAATTGAAACTAAGAAAACTTTTCATGATATCAAAACTACCATTTTTCAAGATTTAGTGTTGATCAACCTAGAATTTGATAAGGATTTCTTCTTTCACTAATTTTATTCAAATCATACCATAATATCAATACTCACTCAAAAGGTAATTGATATTGAACATCTAATTGCCTTTATGATTACTAATTATAAAGATGCATAACTAAAGTAATCAATGATAAATAAAGATATTTATACACTAATCATATATGTAAATAAGTTTAGGAATTGAATTTTTAAGAACAAAATAGATGCCATATTGTTATACCAAACTTTCAAACTCACACTTGGATATAATGAATTAGGTGAAATAAGAGGAAAATAGATGGAAAAACTACATGAGCTTGATCTCTAAATCAAACCAAACAAGATGTTACATGGCTAAGGAATCATTTATCTCATGATTGAGATAGACCCATGTGTTTACATTGAATATATTAATGAGACATAAGTGGCTTGTAGTGAATGATATGCCCACATCATCCACTACTTACTCATAATTATGTGTACTCTTTAGATGAATAGGGAACAAAGGTGAGCCCTTAGGCTCAAATTGACCCATTATATAATAAATAAGGGAGTTTTATAATGTAAAAATTATGAATGAATCTCTTTGAGGTGTGTCTCAAGAGAAGATATAGAAATTATAAATAATTTACATTAGAGGATAGGTAGTTTACTTTCCTTGGGTATAGAAACATTTCATAAAATCTTGAGGATGGGATACTACTAGCCCACAATTTTCAAAGATGACCATGACCATGTTGGTACATGCCATGAATGTTAGGTTTTTGGAAAAAAGGAAGTACATGGTTCCATGTCATTAAAACTAATTATTAAGGTATGCCCTTCTACTTAATGGGTTCTTGAATTTTTTAGGGTGATCAACCTAAATTCTTCAGGATGGCATAAATTTTTCCTAATAGTTATTGATTATTTTACTAGATGGACATAGGTTGTGGACATAAAAAATTACAAAGGGAAAGATGTGATCAAATTTATAAAATAAAACTAACTGACCAAGTTCATCACTCTAACTTCATTAGTTTTTTATAATGGTCCAAATTTTCAATATACATAATTTACATAATGGGCCTTTAATAATCAGATTACCATCAAGTTTTCATCAAATTATTATCCCCAATGGAATGGAGTAACTGAGTCTACTAATAATAATCTAATGGATTCCATTAAGAAATCAATAAAGGATAAAACAAGAAAATTCCATTTACTACTAAAGTATGGATTATAGGTAGATAAAATAAGGCATAATCGAGCCCTTAAAGCTTTACCTTTCTTGAAGTGTATAGATAACAATCATTTTTTACCATCACTCTTAAAATAAAAACATATCAATTTATACAAGAGTACATGGGAGAATATGAAAGAGTCCAATCTAGATTACTTATAATAATTTAGATGGAATATTTGAGAACTAAAGCACTACATATATTTATTTTATTATATTTGGGAAACTAGGGTCTAGTTCCTAAATAATAAAGGGTTTGGAGTATGGGGGAAAATACAATCAAATACATTAAAATATATATTTTTATAAAAATTAATTACATCAATTACATAGGGAGAGGAATAACATATCTATAAAAATAAGATGAGATGAATGATTCGGGAGTTACAATATAATGCATAGGACTGGGACATTATGACAAATCCAAATCTAGCTTTCATTTTCTGAAATGATAGGAGTGATGAAATAGGGCACCCTAGTGTCTGGTGATATAATCCTTTTCTAACATTATTGTCCTAAAGGCTTGAGATTTTTGGGTTTTGTTCGTTATCTTAATGTGAGCCTATGTATGAAATTTTGGAGGTTGAATATCAACATAGCTTATTATAGGTCCATTTCAATCTCTAAAACCTAAGTCTATCTACATACATGAAATTATAAATACATCAAAATCATAAGGGGGAAGAACTAGGATAGGGGAAGTATGATCACATGATCTATAACCCCTATTGTCCTTATCATTTCCTACATTAACCCTCAAGCTAGGGTCTCAAATCAAATGTAGTTCTCCCTTAGGGGATGTGCATAATCAATGTGCATGGTAGATGCAAGAATGAAATTTCACCTAGGTCCTTGATCAAACATGAAAGTCTATGTGTGATGTAAAATGTTGAGCTATACTATTGACTAATTTTTATCTATGTATTGTGCCAAAGTAGTAAGTTCTAGATATAAAATTCCTTGTGTAGTCCTTTATATAGGAGACTCTTTATTTCAAATTTGGTAACTTTATTTGCATTTGACCAACATTGGAAAACTTAAGGATGAAACTAATAAATTGGTTGGGACTCATTAAGCAAGGGAAAGTAATCATTAGAGCTCAAAATAACTTTGGATAGGAGTGTTGGAAATGGATACCCTAGGGTCTAGTACTATAGTCTAATCTTAGTGGTCTTGTCCTAAAGGTTAGGGACCTGAGGGAATGGAATAAACATGGTAAATATGACCTAGCTAAGGTAGAATGAAAATTTTAAAGGCTTAGGATGACTGAGAATAGATAAAAAGGTGAATCAAACATGAAATAAGACTAAAATGAGTAAAATGAAAGACATGTCTGAACGTGAACAAAAGTTCATATTCTCCAGTCAAAGTCTCCTATGAAAGGATTATGAAAAGACATGATATGTGTGGTTGATTTTAAAATTTAGGGTGTATATATTTACCCTAATTTTATTTTAGTGATGTAATGAAATAAAGTACTAGAGTAAAAAAATAAAATAAAATGCATACTTGAACCTACCTACATAGAAATGAATGTGTTGTAAAATGGTCAAACTCACTTCTTATCTAGGGAAGTGGATGGACAGACAAGTAGTGCTTGGAGAAAATATGGAATACCTAAAATGGATGACCCTTTGTAATAAATCTAGAAGTGGAATACATGTAACATAGAGAAGGAGGGCAATGCTTTCCCCTTATACTGAATCTGACTAGAATGAGAAAAACTCAGAGGCCCAAAACTAATGTCTACCCTTTATCCCACATAAACTCATGTAATCTAAAATGTTTGTATAGAATATATATGCTCTGAATAGAAACATATATCATGCCCACACTCTATATATTTGAATTGGAACTAAGAAATGATAAGAGGCCCAAAACTAATGTTTATCCTCTATCATGCATAAACTCATGTAGTTTGTGTCTTGGTAATGTAATGGACCAGCCATTATAGATGGATATGTGGTCTAATCTAGTGAAAAATTTGATATATCTAGGTGTAATCTAAAACTCTAGTAAATGTGTAAGAATAAAGTGGCATGTCTTGCCATTCAAACTAGTATAATCATGGATGACAAAGAAAATGAACATCTATGCCATGCCCCAAAATATGGTATGTGAGTGATGCATATGTATTATCTAATAATCTATATAACCACATGTGATATGACCTATTGTGCCATGCTTCATGTGCAAAACTAGAGATTAAAACATTATACTCTGCTTTATGCCTATAATCTACTATCTGTTCTTATAATTGTGTCATGTTGTATGAATTTGCATGTGTGAGATGTGTAGTAATGTACATGCCCCCAAATATGGTATCTAAATCTGATTTTGAATCAAAGTCATTATGAATCCACATAATTTGACCCACTATATTTGACTAGTTCATGTATTTGTAAGCTAAAATCACTATGGATCCATATGATTTGAACTATTATATCTATAAATTTTAGGTATAACCCCCTAAATATCTTAAGTAATGCTGAGTGACCCATGTATTCTTAATCACTATATATTTTAACTAATCTAAGCTAAATCTGATAATCTAAATATTAGAGGTGTAAGAAGCATTGTGTATTGACTTATGAGAGTGGATGGGTATTCTAGGTAAGTGTAGGAATAGGAATAGTAGGAATGATGCCCCCCTTTTAGGGAGAGGGGTGAAATTTATGACAAAGGAGGTCGATCCAAAAGTGATGACTAGTGGTGTAGGAATAGAAGCAAGGTTGGTATAGTTTAAATTGATTGAGCAGTTATTTGATTCATGAGATCAAGTTTTTGGAATTGGAGTAAGTTTTTGATTGGTGATGATCAAGGTGTCTATCTGGGTATAAGGGAAATAAAGAGATGTGCATGAAGTAGTAATAAAATTACATAGTAAGAGAGAAAGGCTTACATGATATCAAAGGTATCATTGTCATGATTCCATGAAATAAATTAGTTTGAAAAATAGATTTATGGGGTTCTCATTATGGGGAAAATGATATTTTGATTTGGATGAAAAAGTTGTTTGATATAGAAAATTGGATTGATTCTTGATTCATTTACACATTGACTAGTTTGAGATTTGGAGATTTGGAGTGAGAGATATGCTAAGGAGATGAGCACCTACCATGACTTGGTTTGAGTAGTTGGAATCTCAGGTGGAGGATAGAGGTGATGTTATCCTAGTGAGTAAGCTTAATTCTTGTTTTTTACCTATTTAGAAGCTAGTTTTTGAGTTATTTAAAGTAGCCTAGGAAATTTTTAACTATTTTCAAAACTCTTGTCCTGTATCCAATGCTATTGTCTAGGCTCTAACACTGCTCTCTAAGTTGTAGTGCTCCTATCTAGTGTTACTATCTTGTACTAAGTGTTGTTATCCTAGAGGCTCAATTTTCTAAGCTACTAATTTTCTTAGTTGCTATGTTTTTTTATTAGATATTTATTTGGCATTATAGATTGATATATATGTTATTTATTTGGTATTATAGATTGATATATATGTTATATGTATGGATGAGGTAGTTCCTTAGAGGTTAGGTGATAGAGATATTTAGGTTATTACCATTGTCTATTTATGAGAGAGTTATGATGGATAGGGTAGGGTTGGGTCATGTGTGTGACCTAAGAACTATGAAATGGGATAGATGTTTGATTACTACCTTATGTGAGAAGTGGAATGAAGACACATTTACATTTTAACTTCTTATAGGGGTGAATACTATGACTCTAGAAGATGTGTATCACATTTTACATTTGTTGGTTAGTCAATAGCATGTGACATTACAAGATGACATGGGTGTTGATGTTATTGATCATGAATCCCTATATTTTTCTAGTGTGTCCTCAATCATACATCAGAGAGGTAGTGATAGTGATTTGATACTATTAGTTATAGTGTAGTCTAGTGTTCTACATTTTCAGAAGTGGTTAGTCACGGTGTTAGCTTCATTTGTTGTTGTGGATGAGAGTGGGGTGTTGATTACATATAAGATATATAGGGTCATTTGAAATGTTGAGGTATAAGATACTATGTTCACATAGGGGAAGACTATGCTTTCCCACTTATACAAGGATATTTATAGGTTTACATAGGAGGCATTCAGTGTTGGTGTGAGCATAACTACTTTATTACATTGTTGGGATTATGAGAATATTATAGTTGTGTGTTTAATTGGGTTATCTAGGCTAGAGTAGGCACATCCATGACCATTTGAGGAGTGATGGATGAGTACATTGGCTATCTAGTCTCTTAGGATAGATCACTATAAATGAGTTTTAGATAGATTGGTGGATATTGATATCATATGGAGGCCCTATAGAGGATTTCCTAGGTGGATTGAGGATGGAGTGCAGTTGTAGTATATGAGGGTCAATTGTTGGTTTCATGACTATTGGGTTGGAGTGTATAAGTGATTTTAGTATGATCACATGACTAGATAGTTTGGGGTACCATAAGATGTGCCCCCTGTAGCATGGGTTTGGGTGAGGAATACATAAGCACTAGCAAGGGTAAGAGCTCATGCAAATCCTACTAAGGTTGAGTTAGCACCACTACCCTCTAATGCATGATATGTAGCTATAAATATTCCTAATGTAGATGATGTTGGATAGATAAAGGCATATACCATATGGTGGGTTAGGCATCAATGGCATCCATTATATTGTATTGATGAAAGGGATGCTCCCAAGTATGAGGATCTTAAGACGATCAAAATTATGGGAGGTAAGTAGTAATTTTATTTGAATTATGTACATATTTGTGCTTTAGTTTGATTTGAAATTATATATCTAATGTAGTGTTTTATTTTGTTTACATGTGGAGTGGGAGGTGTGTAGGATGAAACATAGGCTGCTATAGGGAGTGGAGATGATGGATCCTGGGAGATCATCATTGATTCGACACTCTAAGAGCTTACATCACATGTGGAAAATGATGATGTGGAGGAGGGTTTGATAGATAAAGTGATATTTATATTCAATTTTTATGATCATTTGTTTTATAAAGATGCTATATCTATAACTACATATGTTAGGGTAGTGGGAGAGAGAGATGAGTTAAGGGCTGAGCTAGATAGGCATAGGATGCCTCCACCTGATTATGGATTAGTGTGTATGAGGTTTATGGATGAGTAAAAATATATTCAAAGGTGGTATACAGACTTGTGTGAGGAGCATGGTTGGCTATTGGAGTGAGAAAGTCATCATAAAAATCATTTGAGAGATCGAGGAGGTGTGAGGTGATTGAGTGATAGAGTGGATTATGGGACTAGTATTGGTGGGAAGAGTGAGGCTAAGAGTGAGGGCATGATGCCCATTCATGATTGATTATATCTTGATATGATGTACATGTTTTGAAAACTTCATTATATATATAATATATATATATATATATATATATATATATATATATATATATATATATATATATATATATATATGTATGTATGTATGTATGTATGTGTGTGTGTATATACACACACACATACATACATATATACATACATACATATATATATATGGATACTGGTTTTGATTTTCACTCAGGCATATTATGTAATGGATTTTGTAATATATTGGTGTATTGATTGAAAATGGTTGATTAGAAATGATTCATTTGGTATTGATTTGGAGATTGCATATGTTTTGGAAAACTGTTGTTTGGGATTTGATTTGATTTTTCAAGATATGTTTAAATGTGATGTTTAGGTTTTTTTTAATCATATGTAAGTAAAGAAATTTATTTGTTTTGTGATTTGTAAATTGATTTAGTAAAGTGAATTAGTTCAGTATTGGATTAGAAAATAGGATATTGGTAAGGTCTAGAGTTGGATAATTTGGTTTGGTTGGGGATGTATGTTGAAAACAAATAATTTTAGTTGTTAATAGGAGGGGATGTAAGTGTGTGTTTTATGCTCAATTCCATAAGAGTGGCTTAGTAATATAAAGGCTAGCCCCTTGGATCCATCATTGCCTTGCTAATTGAAGATATGAACTAATATCAATATGAATATGTCATATATCTATCTAAACCATAATGGCCAATTGAAAAATTACCCATACTACTCATTTTTCATAGGAATATGGTTTGTATTTGATATTGTCTATGATGTACTAAATTTAGTTCTACATGGAGACTTTGTAAAATGTAACCTCACTAGATGTGCAACTAAAACTATGTGCTATGAAGAAGGCTCATTTATCTATAATTTTAGTGGATTACTACATGAAATAGTACCTTATATCCTCTACTATGATGCATATTAATAAGTAATATATTAATATGGATCCAAAACATGTGATGGGGGCTCGTCTAGTCTCAATCATAATGAGTTGCTATGTGAAATAGGTCCTTAAAAATATAGCCATAGTGAATATCTATTTGGAACAATAATTTGTGATGTAGGTTCATTTAATCTTAACCATAATAGGTTACTATGTGAGATAAGATCCTCAAAATATAGCCATAGTGAAAATATTTCTAGAGTGGTGCTCTATTGTGGTGCCTGTGACTATGCTAGATATGTATATGGAACAACACTATGTACTCCTCAAACTAGACTATTATAAGTAGGTTATTCTTGTTGTATAGGTTTATATAGCTTATAAATAGGAGATATCCTATGAGGCTTTGTCCTAAAACCCATATTACTCTCTTGATGAGTGACCAATGATTCCTATGAAGGAATGTCCTGGGATGACTCAATCATGGATAAATGAGGTCTATGGTTCCATGATGGAGGATATCTTGATGCCCCCTATGTGAATGCTATGATGAAATTTTCAACACATCTATTAATTTAATCATTAATTCCATAATAATGATTATCTCTATGTCCATGGATATAATTATAGTTATAAAAGGGACAATGTGGTTATCTATATAAGAGATGTGGATCTCATCAATGAGTAGAAGCTAATGTGACTAACCTCCTATCTAGTAGTGATAATAATATGAAAGATGGGATATCACACTCTAAATCAAACTATAGTGGTGCCTTGTTGTTCTCTATAGAACATACTATAGGTTATGCTCTAGATATTGGCTCTCTATTCTTAATCGATTGCTTTTCTAGTTGTGGTCTCTTATATTTTTTAGGACATGGTGGATGTTGTGTGTTAGGAGATATATATATATATATATATATATATATATATATATATATATATATATAGGTACTAATATGAAATATAGAGTAATCCAATCAACTCAATCTACCTCAATCAATCCAAATTTATTTTCTAAAGCTAGAACTGTATAGCATAAATTCTTAAAAGTGGACTCTATCTAATTTAATACATGTTTGAGGAGAGGTTGATGAAGCCCATTAGTAAGGATATGTTGAATCTCTAAATCTATTTTTTTATAGATCAATCTTAACATCTTAATCTTGAATCATAAGATAAAATCACTAACTAGATCTAAAGTATTTTGATGCAATGTGGAAAGTTTCTCATTTGTAACATGAGGGCCCATGTTTTCTATGTAATTTATAAGAAATGCCTCCTCTAAGTCATCATATCTATGTAAGGAACCAATAGGGAGTAGGTGAAATAACCAATTTTGTGCCTCCCCCACTAGTGTCTACTAAAACAATTTAAGTATAATTAAAGTAATCGCATGATATGGCAAATCCTTATAAAATGTTTAAAGGTATACAAATGGATCTCTAGTTCCATCAAAGTGAGGCAATGATGGTGTCTAGAAATAATTAGGTGATGAAGCTTTTACAAATGCCTTTAAAAGAGGGTTACCATGTAAATCATTAGCATCCATAAAAGACTAATAAGCCTTGTTTTCCAAGGTAAGGAGATGTACTTGGTGTTGTAATTCACCAACTGCATTCATTAAAGAAAAAATATCCTAGGATGGTATAAACATCTTAAAGTGGTTCATTTAGTCATTGAATTTGATAATTAATTTTAGCCATGGGAATGCTATATTTTTAAATTGGATCATAAAGAGGGGGTGTGCTCACTTGAACCTTAGGAGTAATGGTAACCTAGACCTTACTAGAGGGATGTGGGCTACCATTCTCTTTAGGTGAAGAGTGAGAACTGGGTTCTATTGTAGTAGGGGGTGGCTTGGGAGATTCATTATTATCTTTATGTTTTAGTTAATCACATTATAATTGAGTAGAAGATGTGATGTTATCATTAACATGTGCATTATTTGAAATAGAATCATGCATAGAGGTAGAAACAACATTTGGTAGTGCATTATGTTTGAGAGGAGTGAGATAAGATTTATAAACATGAGATGCATTTTTTTCTTTGCTATGTGAATAATAATCATCATTGTTCGATGCATTATCATATTTGAAATATTTTTCACAATCACTCCAATTTTTAGATTCATTTTCATGTTCACTATCATATTAATTATCACTTCCATTGTCACTAGGGAGAGGGTAAGAGAAGAATTTAATTATTTTCTAATATGCAATAAATTATCATGCAAAATTAGAATATTATGTGCATCTATGTTATCCATGAATGGGGTGTATGCATTATTTTCATTTCTAATATGAGAATTAAGACAAGAAGAGTTAAAAATATGACATTGATCTTTTGAAATATATATTGGCAATTTGATTCTATTGCATTTATATTGTTGTATTTTGAAAATAGAAGTAGCAAAAGAGAGAGAATGTTTAAGTTCACATGGAAGAAAATTATCACTAATAATAAGTTTAATTGGAACTGCATGACTAATTGGTTAATTTGGTGCATAATGAGCTGAAACTTACCTTTCCCATTTATCAAAATTATTTTCTTTAGAAGAGGTAATAAAAGAGACATGTTTGACAGAAGAAGATGCATTTAATTTTTTTTCACTATCACTTTCACATGTATAGTCATATTCATCATTAAAAAAATAGTAATTATCTTCATTGTAAATGATATCATTTTCCAAATTTTTAGCTAATGTGTAAATTTTAAAATTTGTCCATTCATTATCATAATTATGAAAAAGATTTATAAATTGATCTAGGGGATGAGAGGAAGGAAGTGCCTTAGTGGCCATTTTATTTATTTCACAAAATAAAATATGTAAAATTACTATTAAGAAAATACATGCAAAAATAATTAATAACATAGATATTTTGAAAAAAAATTTGACAATCTAAATAATTTTCAAAAATTTCAAAATATTTTTCTAAAAATTGCAAGGAAGGCTTGGGGTTTGAGGACCTAGTTTGGAAATATAGGGTTTTTGGTTAGGGTTTTAGAATTTTTGAAAACTATGAAAATAATATTTGAATAGAATTAATGCACAAAAAAATTATACAAAAATTAGAAATTATAAATTAAATTTGTGCAAAAAATTTGAAGGAAAAACCTTAAGTGTATATAAGGTTTTATATTTGTTCGAAGTAAGTTAGGTTCACCAAATATTTTATTATTTATGAGAAACTAGGGTCTAGTTTATAAACAATAAAGGGTATAGAATAAGGTTAAAACCCAATCAAATATAGTAAAATATAGGTTTTTTTACCAAAATTAATTACATGAATTACATAGGGAGAGATATAAACTTATCTACAAAATTAGGCTAGGATAAATGATTCAAGGGTTACAATCTGTTGCATAGGACTGGGACAGTGTCACAAATCTAGATCTATATTTCATTTTTTGAAAGGAAAGGAGCATCAAAATAAGACACCCTAGTGTCTAGTGCTATAGTCCTTCTTTTCCATTTGTTCTCTTGAAGGCTTGAGCTTTTTGGGTTTTATCT
Organism: Torreya grandis; assembly: GCA_037957365.1. Taxonomy (NCBI): domain Eukaryota; kingdom Viridiplantae; phylum Streptophyta; class Pinopsida; order Cupressales; family Taxaceae; genus Torreya; species Torreya grandis. The sequence continues at coordinate 2,900,028 of JARHVA010001493.1, read as the reverse complement.
GCTATCTTAGTGTGAGTGTATGTATGAAATTTCAAAGGTTGAATGTCAACAAATCTTGTTTTAAGTTTATTTCAATCTCAAAACCTTGAGTCAATCTACACACATAAAAAAAAAATAACATAAAAATCATAAGGGGGAAAACTAGGTTAAGCGAAGTATGATCACATGATCTAGAACCCCTGTTGTCATGATCGCTACCTACATTAACCCTCAAGCTAGGGTCTCATATAAAATGTAGTTCTCCTGTGTGTAATCAATGTGAATGATAGATGAAAGAATGAATTTTTTCCTAGGCCCCTCCTTGATCAAGCATGAAAGTCTATGTTTGATGTAGAATGTTGAGCTATACTATTGACTAATTTTTGTTTATGTATTTTGCCAAAGTAGTAAGTGCTAGATATAAAATGCCTTGTGTAGTATTTTATATAGAAAACTCTTTGTTTTGAATTTGGGAAATTTATTCAAATTTGGTAGACATTGGAAAACTTAAAAATGAATCTAAGAAATGGGTTGAGACACATTAGAAAATGGAAACTGACTGTTGGTGCTCAAAATGACCTTGGATAGGAGCACTATAAATGGACACCCTAGGGTCCAACACTGTAGTCCAATCCTAGTGCTCCTATCTTATAGGGTAGGGACCTATGGGGATGGAATAAACATTGTAAATATGAACTCATTGATGTGGAATTACCATTTTAAAGGCTTGAGATGACTGAGAATAGGAAAAAATGTGACTCAAGCATGAAACAAGACCAAGATGAGTAAAATTAAAGACATGGCTAAATGTGAATAAAAGCTCATATTCTCTAGCCAGAGTCTCCTATGAAAGGAATATGAAAACACATGATATGTGTGGTTTTTTGACCAATTTATGGTGTATGCAAGATTAAACAAACACCAAGACATTTTCAATAGGTAGTTTGACAAAAGATATAAAATCAAGGCTTTCAAGATTTCAGACCTAGTGATTTTATGGGATAAGTCACATGAAAATAAAGAGAAACATGATAAGTTCACTCCCTTAAGGATTGGGCCATACCAAATATCTAAAAACATAGATAATAATTCCTTTAATTTTAAGGACCTCCAAGGTAATGACCTCAATTTTCTAGTTAATAGATAGTTTTTGAAGCATTATTTCATAGTTACTCCAACTAAATATGCCTCTGAATGACTATGAGTACACAAGTAAATGTAGGAGTGTTTTGGGTTTGATACTATCTAGAATAGATTACCTGATTTTTAATATTAATATATCCTATTTTATTATACTAATTTCATGTTTTTTTTATGTGCTTTCATAGTTAGTATTATTGATTTATAGGATAGTTTTCTTAAAATTGTAAAATAGTCCAATCAATTTCTTACACTGTGATTATGAAAGACATATTAAAAGCAATGGGATGGCATAATAAGAAGAATAATTTGAATCCTACATGATTTTTTATTATATTACTTTAGTTTCCAATATTTATCTATGTGTTATGACTGAATTAAGCTCTACTTGGGTTGAATGAGTTCACTAGACTTTTGGAATTTACTCTAATATACGCATGGAAATTTTAGAAAGAATTTTATTTATTAATATCAAATAAAATATTACAATATAAAACTTGGATAAGAGATAATAAAAATTGATATGGATGTACCCTAGTAGGTATATATTGACAAGACAAAGTTTTCTTATACATACACCCAACTAATGGTGATTCCCAACCCTTCTTCTATCTATGTTTTAAAAAACAAAAAAAAAAACATCATATAAACTTATGGAAGAAGGGTGATTCAATTAATCTCTACCAGGGATATAAATGCCTAACTAATAGTAGAGAAAGTCTTAGAGTGGAATTATAGGTACCTTTATCATGGTTATATATGCTTAGCTGGTAGTAGAGCAATGCACATACTTATCCTATTATTATTGAAATACAATCAAAAATGAAAATGAAACCTATAGTGCATGTCCATGTATATGTAAAAACTATCACAACAAGGGGTTAAAAAAATATACAAAATCACACACATATACCAAGAATAGCAAGGGTTAGTATGTTGCATGAGGAAGGAGGAGTAATTTTCAATTGTTCTTTTCTTATTGGGACCAAAGTCCTATCATGATGCATATACTAAGGTTAGAGGTTCTAAAATGATTTGTATCATTTCACTACTAAGTGACAATTTTTAATGGCCCAACACACCCCATTATATAAAATAAAATAGGGAATCATTGTTGTGAAGACATCTTTGTTTATGTTTTATATTAACCTTAGGAGATCATATATTAACCAATAGTACACAAACTTAAAATTGTTTTTAAATTATAATTTTATTTTAAGAGTTTTATAAGGGAAAATATCAAATATTATACATAATTCATGAATTATTTATCACCTTTTACTTTATTTACTATTTTATAAATGGGTATTCAATATCATGTTTTTGAATTGATTGATTAATAGGACTAATAATGTAATGTTCTAGTTTATATTTAACCTAGTTTTCCTCTTATATAGGTTGATAAATGTTTGATTTGTTACATTTTTAGTGTATAATTAAGGGTTGCATGCTCTGTATTCCATGATATTTCACCTTTCTACTTAGCATTAGCCCTTGATGACTAACTAATCCTTTGCTCTATTTAGGTCATCGAAATCAAGCCAAGTGGCATTATCCTACCCTTAGTTTTTTTTTAATTATATAAATTCCAAAATATTTTGATTCTTTTTAGTATCAAGAACCATCAAATTGTAATCATATTGTGAACCTATATTTCAAATCATAAAAGTACAAGTTACATAATTATCTATGTAAGCAGAGCAATGAGATCCATCCATGTGTCATCATAAACCTAGATTTTAAATAATAAACATACATGTTATATAATCATCTGGGTAATCATATAAATTATATCCATCCATGTTTCATCATCCCATAAACCTATGTTTCAAATCAATAACTTAAAATTCAAAAAATCATTCAGGAAAGTAGGGAAGTGAGGGCCATCTACATGTCATCATCCTATGAACCCAGAGTTAAAAGCATAGAAGTACAAGTCACATAATCATTTGGGAAAGTGGAGAAATGAGATATACACACATTTAATCATCCTATTAACCTATATTTCAATAATATTACATCAAAAATATTACATTATATATACACCTGATTAAGTAGATCCTTGAGATCTCCCTAAGTGTCATCATCCCAATCATCCACAGTCTGGTATACACAAGGTACAAATGTAGAACCAAAAATATTTCTCTTGAATAGTGAGATAATTACACATGTTTCAATCCTATAATCCCAAATATAATATATTTTATATTAAATGGTTTCATGCTTTACATTCCCTGATATCTCACCAAGTGTAATCATCCCAAAAACTCATGGCCAAATTAAAAAAAGTACAAAGAGATGAAGTCTAATCACTAATGGATAATAGATATACAAATACATTTACATAACATAAAAAAATAATTATAAGGAAATAAATAACATCCTTGAGAGTGTGTAAAATGGATCTCTATCATACTAAGATGAAAAGGCACTCGGGGGTAGCAAAAAGTAGCCACATGGTAATAAGACTCACTAAAATTGGAATTATAAAATTAAAATTCAAATAATAAAAGTAAATGTGGAATGGAGAGAAAGATATTATTACCATTAATATATATGAATTGGAAAATTAATGCATTTAATTCATAGATCAAATGAATATAAAGTAATATTTTAATAGTAAAGTAAGAATGAATCACATTAACTTCTAGCTAACCTGTACACATCATGAATTTGAGTTTCATAATGACTCAGAGACTTCAATATTTAATATAACATGGAATTATTATGAGATTATAATGGAATAATAATCTCACACTCCTCCAAATTTATCATACTCAATTGCAATCAAAATTGAATACATGGACACTGTGTTTGATTCAATAACACTATGACATAAGTACAAACATTATTAAGCTATTTGGGATGAAGTGGAATTCATAGAGTTATACAAGGTAGAAGAAAATTTTTCTCTCTTCACATAGATATATACGGATGATCTATTGGAAACCAAATTAGTCTACCTACACAATGTTTTGAAAAAACTAGAGGTAATGCCATACATTAACTTGCTCTTTGATTTAATCATAAGTGACCAAAAATAATGGAAAAATATTGCATCATTAGACTTAATACCACCTATGTGGCTTAAAATAATATTAATTCCTTTGATAATTAATATAGGCTTCATGTAACTGAGATAAATTATGTCCAAGCCATGGTAAATTCATATATCCTCATAAATGCAACCCCTAATAAGGTATAATAATGGGTTGAAAATCTAAGTGACTTTTTATTAGATGCTCAATATTTTTTGTACCCATAACATCCTTAATTATAGGCTTAAGGATCACTATGGATATATTGAATCTACCATATGGGTTCCATAGTATCTATTATGTCCATGATATATTGATTCTATTGTTGGACATTAATCTAAGTGTAAGAAAATTCATTAATCTCAATGAAATCATCATTTTTAACTTGATATATCACATCAATAATCTATGTAAGTTTCCTAATGGAAATTTATGTATGATGTCTTAATTCATGGATTCCATAATTACAAAGTTTACTCATCATTATTATAACCACGGGAGCCTTCCATAGGATACCCCAATAACATAAATTATAAGGAATTTAATATCCTTCATTTACACAAGTTTAGAAGGAAAATTAATAGTTTAACTAGAGACATTATACCCTATGGTATACTAGGCCATCTATGGTCAATATATGCCCAGGTTATCAAATCATATAAATATAACTCTCAATAAATATGTGACTATTGGTTATATCTAGAGTGCACCAAAATATAGACAGAGGGCACTAAAGTGTAGCATCTATATATACTACAACTTATCCTAGACAAAGAGGCATGTCAATAAATTGCTACACAATTTATAGATAATCTAGATTTTTACTTAAGGAATGTTAGGCAAGGATCCCTACATCTAAATCCTCTTAGCATCGATCACATTCAATACACAATATGGGAACACCTTATTCTATACGAAAGGTTATAATGCACTATAGCCTAAATATGGCACCTTTCAATTACTTAGACCTTATAAATAATTTCAATTAATACTTGAAGAAATATGAGAAAAAGTTTAGAATTCCTTCTAGGTAGAAAACATAAATCCATGATTTCATATTCATGAATGCTTGGGATGATAGTGAAGTTGTAATTAAAATAAAAAATGTCAACATTTTAATGATAGTAGATTAGAAGACATAGTATGATCCTACAATCACACAAGAAGATGTTAAAAGGATATATAAGGAGAAATTGACCTATATAATAATCCATTGGAATCCTTCTCAGAGAAGCAAAAATATAATATGATCAAGATGAAGAGGTAAGTCTATATAGGGAAGCATCCTCAGGGTAAATTTGGTTCTACCAAAGCTTACCCTATATCATCACTTTTTATTCATCCTCCACCTATATCTAGAATATAAAGGTTAAAAATTGCCAACAGAGCTACAAGCCTATTCTCTTTCGCTCTCTTTCCTCCACTAGCCACAATGTAACAAGGCTCTATTTTTTATTGTCTAAGGTTCCTATTGCTCCTCTATCACTAACTCTTTCAACATCATTACCAACACCTTCACCCACAATCACTCCAATCTCCACCTCACTTTCACCTTCCACTCTCATGTCCCATTTATCTTCCATTCTATCTAATTTAGGATCATATGTTACTCCTCCTCAACCTCTAAATACATAAATAAGGAAGCCAATGACTCCTCATGTGTCTCCTAATATCACACAAAAATAAAAAAGTACTTTTAAAGTCCTATTTATTAAATGAGCACCTCTATATGAGGATTCTAAAGAATATCCCAAGGAGTAGATATAAAATGAACAAGAAAGAGACATGTTTATATGATATTTTATGGATTATATAACACCTTATCTTGTACACTTGGAAAACTCATACCTTGGTTATTCCTCTTAGTTTTAGATATTTCTCACTTTTATAAGTCTCACATCTATTATATTTTATTCCCTTTGGCCTATCTATTGGTTTGGCAAGTCTTATATGGGTGACCTAAACCTTTTATCTTTCCTAGAATGATTTAAATCTACTTATCTTACACCTCTACAAGTTTATTTTTTTACCTAAATTTTTGTTCCTTGGGCACTAGCATCTTGGGTAGACACATGCATTGATGTAGGTGTCCTACTCTAATGCAAGTGTCTAATGCCATAAATTCATCTAATTTGTAAATGAAATGTATCCTAATGGTTAGACTAAGTGATTTAATGTGATTTATTTCTCCAAAGGGATTGGTATAAATACAATATCAACTCTCAACCATTCTTAACCTATAAAATACCAAAAATATACCAAGTCAACTTATCAAAAGCATTCTATTAGGAATTTAATTGAGTAAAGATCTATTATTTTCTCCTATGTTCATATTAGTCAGAGGGAAAAAAATTTATGGGTCTAAAGTACTAAATGATTATCCTAAAAAATATATTTTCCAAGTTATAATCTAGGTCATTATTGTACTTGTTTTACACATATTGCATGATTCAAACACAAGCCACCACATAGAGTAAAACTACAAAAGTTTAAGGCCCTATTCTATGTATTTTATGTGTATGTATTGTTCATTAACATATGGGTCTTTAGGGTTAGATTGGCATTATGTACCCACTAACCCATTTCCCCCAAGGTCACTATCAATATGAATAACTAGGGTTTTAAAATTTCATTAGTGAAAATCCATGACCTAGAATTTAATGCACTAGAGTGAAGATGAGGAAAAATCCAAAAGCATCCTAATGGTTTCATCCCTTTCTAGCAGGTATTTTTTATAGGACACCTATATCAATTTTAAATAGTAGTGTTGACATAACCATCCAAGGCTAATGCTATTGTCTATATCTCCAAAGGCACTTAATACAAAATTTGATGACTATTATATAATCATCTTCTAGTCTACTTCCTAACTATTCTAGATCCATAATTGTATTACCATAAAAACTAGATATGTACTTTATTTATTTATCATTTCCATATATAACATATTTATACTTACATGGTATGTTATAGATATAATTTATCATCCTTATACATTAGGATATCCCTATCCCCTTCTACTCTATGTAAACCTAATATATAAATTTTAGGATTAAAAATTTGATGTAACTAATTCATATGAATGCCAAAATTTATGATTCTTAGGTTTTTCAATTATCTAGGGTTTTATATTATTGTAATTTTTCATTTCCTACTTATATTATTACATATTTAATATAGGAATAGCCCTAGATTGGTAGGTGTGCCTATTGGACACATTGAGTTTCACTTTCCACCACCTAAGGTGTCTCAAGCTAATGAGGGATTTAATCATGTGGATCATGATTATACTGATGTTGAGAATGAAAAAATAATGATGAGGTTATCATAGAGGAAGATTCTAATAATTAAAACCATGAGTCTAATGAAACCAATGGACATTAATAAATATATCATGAGCAAGTGAAAGAAATTAAATTTTTTTTAGCGTATTTGTCAAAAAACTAAATCTCTTGATGAAATACTAAAAACCTTTTTATAAACTAAGAACAAAAAAGACATAGATAACCAAACATTTCCATCTATTAATCATGCTATTATAACTATGGGTCATCCCCATATACCAACAACCCTCCCCCTAAGCACATTACAACCTAATACATTTATTGGGGGCACATGATATGTATTTTAACCTTTGTTTCTTGAAAATAATATTACCACATCTAAATGGGGATAAAAAATGTTTCAACTCAAATATTGGTTTCTATGCCTATCGAAACAATGATTACATCCCCTTCGGTGACTACTCAACATGATAATCTAAATCCCAATGGGTCTAAAGTTCAAAAAATAGTTTAAATTATAAAGACCTTAGAGAATAAGGGTACAAACATTTAATAAAATAATTTAAAATATCATCATGCTATTGATTCATAAGATGTGTTGCATAACCCTCTTTCACTTGAGATATCTATGCACCCTTTACCAACTAGTTTTGTTTCACCTAAGTTTCCATTTTATTATGTAAATGGTAATCCTAAACAACATCCTCAACCCTTTTATGTGACATTCCTTTATTATTCCTCTAATGATAAGTTTTTGACCAAATTATTCCTAAGAATCCTCAAGGACTATGCTTTGATATGGTTCTATGATTTACCTCTCCAATCCATGAAATCATTCAAACTTATTTCATATTATTTTTTATCACACTTTTCATTAATATTCTTGAAAAGGTTTTCTATGCTCAAATTTCCAAAATCAAACAAGGAACAAACTAGCCTATCAATGGATATGTCTTGAGATATAAGATAATGTTGGATAAAATGACCAATACTATGGAAAATAAAGAGTTTCAAGACATACTCTAAAGTTTTTTTACTCCTTTACATGATTCCATTATGTTTATTAAGTTCAAATATTTTGATGACTTATGACATTTTTTAAATGACCATGAAATGAAGCTTATTTCATTGAATAAGATCAAGTACGTAGCGAACAGATTATTTGCATCTACATCTAGTACCAAATTTAAAATTAAACCAAGTTATAAGGTAAAACCTCCTAAGCCTAAAAAAGAGGAAAACATCATGGTTAATGCATTTTAACATCAAATTAATTGAATTATATTATCTAATGCACCATGTCGATATTTCTAACAATTACTCAAGTCTCCATATTCATTACTCTCATAGTTAATAGAGTGTCAACTTATATTTCTCTCTCATCGTATAAAGGTTGATATGAATAGATATCTACCCAAATGATATGATGTAAAAAACTTATTATGATTATCACCAAGGACCAAAGCATTATATGAACAATTTTTTTATATTGAAATATATGATCGAAGACCTTGTTTGGTTAACAAAATATTAAATTTGATGATCCTCTGAAGGAATTTGGTTCAGAACCTGGTGATCACCAAAAATAGAAATTATTTAAAATTCCTTTGAGAGATCATTGTGTGAAAGAACCAAAAGTGTAAATGGAATATAACACAAATCTTCCTCGTTCACATTATGGGAACCCATTAGATGGGATTATTGGCACTCACACATGACATACATCTCCTATGGTTCAAATATGACAGTGAGATTAAGCATGATCACTCTAATCTTCATTTTTTATTCATTAGAGCATACCTTGATAAACACCTTATACATAGTGTTATAATTGAAAATGGTTCAACTGATAATGTTTTCACCATGACATTACTTACATACTTGGGTTATATTCATCATGATTTCCATCTATATATTATATTAGTTAGAACATTTGATGGGGCCTCCTAGAAGGTTCTTAGAGATATTAACCTACCTTTACAGGTTAACCCCACATATGTGGTTACTACATTTTAAATTATACCTTCCATGGGCATATTTAATATGTTATTATGAAGATCTTATATCCATAAAATTTGAGTAACATCTTATATATTCTATGGTTATGTTAAATTCATTCATGCCAATCGGGTAATTTAATTTTATAAAATTCCATATGAATATCCTCTTAAACAAGAAAAAATATTCACATATAGTTAATTACCAAGCCTACTAAGGTTAATTAACCATAATAAGGTAAGTAAAAAGAAATTACCTTTACTTAGTGGATATTACTTGAGAGATTATTACATTAGAGACATACAGTGGATTTTAAAAAATCCTCATCTACTATGCACCATGTTGAAACATCCAGGACACCTAAACATGTTTATACTATTTTATTTCAAATAAACCACAAAGTAATAAAATATGGGTTCTAAAAACCTCTTCTCCTATTGTTCCTACTATTTCTCTAAGACCACAAAGTCATAAATTAAATACATAGAGCATCACATATACTACAATCATAGATGTTTCACCAATACATGCTCCTTGTTAGTACGACCTATTTATTTTACCAGATAGTGAGTGGGGGAAATACCTATGAACATACATTATATGTGATCATAAATTAGTCTATTAAAATATTCTTAAATAAAAAACATTCAAATATCCAAAAACTCTTTTGGCACCTACATATTATATTAGATCCTTGGCATCTATGTATTAGTTCCATGCTGATGGATGGAATATTAGTTACTTTTACATACACATGTGTCATGCTTATACACAAGTGTGACACAAGCATATAAATATACATAATCTATTCTTATTTCAGATGTTGGACCTTATTTATACTATGTCATACAGATATTGGGTGTATCTACTTCTTTGTTCACAATAATCATAAGTTATATGGTTTGATTATCACCTTTCATTTTAATGCTTGAACTTATATGTACTTACACATGCCTTTATCCATGATTACATATTTCATAAGGTATCATATGATATGCACTTTAAATTTTTTGATAACATATTTTATCCATGGGATACTATGATATGTTTATACTAGTTGATTATGCTTTCATTTATGTGCTTCCTTGAGTGTCTTGCCTTGTTACTATCTTACCTATTCAAGCATTTGAATATGATAATTTTTTTGTAACCCACATGCCTATGTGTGGTTTATTTCGAATTTTAACATGTCATTAATTTTTGCATGGAAATTTAAATATGTCATCCTTTATTTTTGTGGACATTTGACTAAGTCATTCCCCCTCAATTGTGTGGCATCTAAACATGCCCCTTAGTTATGGTCTCCTTGCACCATTATATTTTTAATTGATTTTGAGTGATCTTATGTGTGTGATTGATTTACTTGGAGAGCTTGTATTGTTAATATTGATGTTTTATCCTGACAAGGCCAAAGGTCAGCTCCTAACATAAAAAATAACTTGCACAAGAACCCTTTTGAGATTACTTATAGAGCCTCAACTATTCAGGCCTCATGGATGTCTATTATAAGTCTTTTGAACCTTTTTAAGTGTGTCATAATGTATCTTGAAGTATGTTTGTGAGATAATTATATCATGGTTATATTTGTGACTAATGGTGATGTGTTGGTAGTCACTATTTGTCTTGGAGTGAGAGAAAGACAATGTCAATGTCATAATATGAAAGTTTACTATTGTGTTTAATGAGATTGTTCATGGTCTACCTATTCAATAACTTTCAAATTATAATTTATCCCCCTAAATTCATCAAATGACCCTTATATACCATCATGACTCTACTTTCATTGATAAAATTTAAAATGGGGGGATAATTTTTATAAAAAAAATCATTTATAAAGTCTTGAGAGAGGTCCCCTTGTTACCATAAGTCACCATTAAGCATTTCACATCACATAAAGTCCCTTTTAAGACTCATTTCCACCTCCCACTAGAAAAATGGAACCCACACATGAAAAAAATGTGTCCTTTAAACTATTTATTCCATACCATCAATTTTAAATTCCATATGACTTTCATTTTCCATCTCTCTCCCCTAAAATGTTGGTCTAGCTAAAAAACATGGAAAAAATAGTGAAAATGATGTTTTCAAGTGATTTTTGAAATTTGTATGGATTTGTATGGTTAGTACATATAATGGGGATCTTTTATTTAATATAAAATTATTTTAGACATATATAAGGAGTTTTAGGGTCAGATAAGGTAGAACAGGTCCAAAATCATTGTTCTCTCCTCACTAGGTTCTTTGGCAGTTGAGACACTCTTTTAGATTTTTACTTAGTACAGGTAGGAGAGAGAATGTCAAGAGATGGGAATTTATGGATATTAATTAGTTCCATTTAAATTAATATACATTAATTTTTTCTACTAATTTATGGTATTATCTATATGAACAAACACTAACAAACTGACCACTCTAATGCCTTTCTTCATTTGTGCAAGGTTGAGAAAGTACAATAGTTTTTGTATATTTTTGAATATTTTATGTGAACCAATGATTTTTTGTGTTATTTGAGTACTCATAGACCATATGAAACACACTAAACTAATTTTTCACATGTATATTGTGAGATCAAGCCAAACTTCTTAGTTTCTTCATCTTGTAGTCTACAGGAAGTTTTCTCAAGTTGTAGGGTTTGTGATATATATTTGAGGTGTTTTAATGACATTTTAGTATTGATAATGATGGAATTGAATCCATTTTTGTCTCATATGAATTTAAAATATCATAAAATACATGTCATCAATAAAAATGAACCCTTTCAAGTCATATTCTAAGTTGATTATCTAGTAACCTTGAGTGACCTCATTATGAATGGAAATAGGGTACCTAGAGAGAGTATTGAAGTTGTATCAGAGGAATATACATTAACCTCATCCTTTAAATATTCCATTAATTTTTATCAATATATTTTAAATCTTCCTTTCACACAAACCACCTTTACTCTTAGATCATTATCCAAAGCAACCCTCATATAGCCATATCATGGCTATTGTGTAAGCCAAGGGAAGGAGGTGCCACTATTAGGATGAAATATTAAGGATATAAAAAGGATTTAGGGAGTCATATAAGCTAATTAATAATAATTATAATGAATTAAACATTATTAAAATAGGTTCCATAATGAACCACATACTAGACTCATTAAAAGAGAAGGCACAATTAGTCAAGGACTCTAAAGTGTGTAAATAGGGTTGTAATGGTGAAATGGGAGAGATATTGATGTTAAAGAGCTATTGAATAAGACTCATAAGGTAAAAATGAATATTAAAATTACACCAACATTATAATAACATATAATATTAGTAATAAACTCCATACCTACCTACTAAATAGACACATATAATTAGGTAGACTATCACAGTCATGATAGATCTCCTTAGGGAAGTTGAGTAAGGAAGTTGGGAACTATTTGAGTAAGATATTGAGGAGATTTATGAGGTTTAAAATGGATAATAAAGATAATAATAAATTATGAGTGAGGAAAGGTCCTTTAATATAGTATGTCACCCTTTATCAAGATAACACCATCCTAGTCCAAGACTATCACTTACAGGTAGGGTCTTAGAGTCTTGGTATGAAATGTAATGAAGCTTGATTTATGAGGAGAATGTAGGGTTATAAACATAGGATAGGGTAATAAATAATTTTTATCATAGTGTTTCCTAGTAATAAGAATATCAATATGGTAACCAGAGATTAATTAACTACTTGGTTTAATAGCCCTAAATGGAGATGTAACAAGCTTATGTAAGTAAAAGATATCTATAGGTCTAAATGGTTATCTAAGTTAAATAAGCCTAAGTGAGAGTGTATAATGTATAATATTTACTAAAATTTAATGGATACTCAAGTTATATAATGAACTGATTATATAATTAGGATGAATAGGCCTAAAAATTAATACACATAGGTAGGGTCTACTCTTTGCATATAGTCATGGTCTAATATGATTACATAGATAGGGTTTTGAGTCTTAGCATGAGATGTGATGAAGTATATTTTTTTTAAATAAAATGTAGATAATTTAGGAGAGTTTTATAATATCTCTCAAAATCCATAAAATTCCTTAGAAATTTTGGTAAAAGGAAATCTTAGATCTTATTAGGCCTAAAAGGTCATAAAAAGGCATGTGTCTAAACTAGGAGATTTATGCTTATTTTAGGGATGGTGGAAGGTTGAGGAAACTTGATGGAAATGGTGATTTTTAAAAAAAAATATTCCATGATGATTATATACTCAGGTTAGGTGTGATAGAGCTCTCTAATCAGACCCTAGGGTTACATAGACTTGACTGTTAAGAGACCCTAAACAAGAAAGATGCTAAAGTTACAGGAATAGGATTGAGGTTTGATCATCCAAGGGAAGTTGATAAAGGTATTAATATTATTTAAATGTAAATTATAGATAAGTAACATATACCTCACTATGATAATTCACTTATGAGAAGTAGAGGAGGAGATTAATGGCCTTTTAGGCCTTTTAAGACTAAGGCAGAACCTACATAGGCATGTGTTTGAAGATGATAAGAGTAGTATTTATGGTGTTATTGCGAGGTGGTGAATATTCATGAGAAAAGGGAGGTGATATTTAGGGGCACTCATGAATTTTATAATGTAAAAAACTAAGGATTAGACCAAGAACCTACACCTTAGGGTAAGACTACCACCATGAACTATAAACCATAACTAAAAACATAAGAAGTTGTAGATGTGTCCAAAGGTTAAATAAGGTGTATAATAATTGAAGATGAGAATGGGAATATATGGAGAGAAATTTTATGATAATTTTAAATCTACTAATCCTCTTGAAAATGACTCAATATTAGTTTAGGCGCATAAGGCCCAAATCTATCTCATTGCTTTAAGACACCACCTCTACCCTAGTTGTAGATATAAACTCTCAGAGAAAACTTGAAATCATAAGAGGATATAGAATGGTGGTATAGACCCCAAATAATTTATTTCAAACAAGATAATGCAAAGAAATTTTTTTTAGTCTGAACTCCTAGTTTGAGCTACCACAGTCCTACATAATTAGATTAAGTTTTGATTTATATGTTCATATCTCTCATCACAAGAGCACTCAAGTAAAATTATCCTAGGGGAAGATAGACACAACTATGGAACCAATATTCATGGTATAGGGAGTAGATACAATAAGAAATGCATCATGTCTATAAATCGATCCTGACTCAGAGAAGATAGAGCATACCTACACTTTTGATTGGGAATACATTTGTTAAGTAGGAGAATGACTAATATGGGGATCTACTAGACCCTATTATGGGATAAATTGTAATAATACACAATGATATGAAGGGTTCCAAAGCCTAAAATCTAACAAAATCATGCAACAACCCTAAAAGAGTTCTAGGTTTAATATTCACCTATTCTAATAAACAAGAATGTAAACCTAATCTAGTGCATACCAAAGATTGTGGCATAACATAAGGGGTTAGTAAAGAGATAAAAACATGTATAGGATAATATAAACTAATCTAAGTATGAGTAAAACCTTAATACATGGAATATGAAGAGTAATATTATTTGATCCAACATTTATGCTACTTCTATCTACTAAAGAGAGGTGAACAAAGTTAGAATATACTTACCTAAATGTGAAACCATCGAGACTCAATCTTTCTCTTGGAAAAATAGAATTCACAAGAGGTTGTTATGGTTTTTAAGAATCACTAAGAAATTCCAAATCATCTAAGCCTTATCTATACAACTAGATTCTCCAAGTAGAAACCCTAAGCTTAGACTCCTCAATTAGAATGGTGGAAGAGAAGATTATGAAGAAGTGCAAGGGAATAATATATATTGATTGAATATTGAAATAATGATAAAATTGTCTTATATTTATAGGTGGATCTTGGCCTAAATCCTCCTAGAAACAATAACTATATAGGGTCGACCCAATCGACCTTGTATATTTTTAAAGATAATTCACTAGGTCTGAGCTAGGTTAGTCGAAGGAGTAATAAACTCAAAAAGTGAAAAATACCCCTAGATTATATAGGGTTAACCTAGTTGACCTAGTATATTTGACTGTCCATAAGTGAATTAAGGCAAGAAAAGGAGGATGGAAAGAGGAAAAAAACTAGAGGAATGTGAAAGTGAGGAGTAACATCTTAGGGAATAGTTGTATGAGCTAGTTGGATTGGTAATAATGTGGCAATAAGGGACAACAATCCTATGAAGTACCAAATGTCTTCCCACCCATTTTCTAGTTCACACCTTAAGGCATGCACTAAGAGAGATTGAGTCTCGATGGGTTCTTTCAAGATGTAAAACATTAATATTTGATAAAATTTGAAAATATTGTGTATACATATGCCCCAATAAAAACTCATCACATGTCACTAAGGTACAATAGGGAATGGTGCTTTGAGAAATAACATGACACATAATATTGATGCTAAAAAAATTATAGTATTATAAAGTAAAAATAAATGAAATTAAATGATTAAAAAGTTAATAAATAAAAGTAAATGTAATGCATACCTTGTCTTAACTTTATTATGGGATGGTTTTTGTGTTATTTATTTTTGATTATGTAGGGTGTAGAGACTAATTTTGATAAACCCAAGAATACAAAACTAAAGATAAAAATAAATGTATGAAATAAAATCCAAGATAGTTGGTGCTATGAGGATGGGATGTACTTGGGAAATTTGGCAAGATGGGGTGAAAAGTGCTATGTTAGACCAAATGACCAAGTCAAATAACAAGAGTAAATAAAGTAACTAAAAATTGAATGATACTAAATACCAAAAAAATAAAACAAGTAAACCTTAATTAAGAAAGGCAAAATCACCAAGTCAAACCAAGGATACATTTCAAAAAGGATGGTAATAAAAAAATCAATGGAAAATCAAAAAGAAAATGGTAAAATAACATTGATGAGTGAGTAGTAAAAATCCTTATCTCACTCAGTAATGGAAAAAGGTGCATAAAAGGGGAAAACAACATTGATAAGTAAGAAGTAACAAACCAACCTCACTCAATAGTGGAAAAAGGGTATGAATTCAAGTGTCCATAATAGTAGGAAAGTAAAACTATGACAAAAGATAAAAGGAAAGTAAAGAAAGTGTATAAATGTAAATCATGGTGTAAAAGAAAAAATAAATCCATATTTTATTAAACATGTTTTTTTGCTCTGAGGATAGATAAAAATGAAACAACGTACTACTAGCATATTTTGTAAGAGGTGAAGAATAAGGAAGTAAAGAAGAGGGGAAAATATTTCTAGAATCACAATTTGTTTTTCAAGGGGGGAAATGAAATGGGTAAAGGGGAGAATGAAGGAAAAACCAAGGTAGAGTAACTCTTTATCAAAGTCAAGACACTCAAATTAGGTTTGTCAAAATAAGAGGAATTTTGACCTTAGGAATATGAAGAACTTATCTTAACCACACAAGTCTTAGGTCAATAAATGAAGTATACAGATCATCCCATAAAGGCTATATGCATGAAAATTAAAATACACCTACCTCCCCAAAATG
This sequence comes from Torreya grandis, assembly GCA_037957365.1. Classification (NCBI taxonomy): domain Eukaryota; kingdom Viridiplantae; phylum Streptophyta; class Pinopsida; order Cupressales; family Taxaceae; genus Torreya; species Torreya grandis. The sequence continues at coordinate 2,883,082 of JARHVA010001493.1, read as the reverse complement.
TGTTCCCTATTACTCAGGACCCCTTATAAATCCATCGATCTATTGTGAAGATTGGGTACTTATGTGAGAAAGTAGGTAGTACCATAGAGTTTTTTGAATTCACATATTCCAATCTAATATACTACCACACCTCAAAGGACCTCAACTCTATGTGAGGCCAATTGTGGATTTTTAGATTCAATTGGAGATAGGACATGTTCTTGAAATCACATCTTTTGGTGTGATTTTGACTTTTGATATTTGTATGTTGCATTTTAGACATCATTTCCTTTTTTCAAATGATTTAGATTTTAACTTTCTTGATGTACTTTTTGATTCCTCCTCCATATGAATTTGGAAGACCAAACATAGATGTTAAAGATGACTTTCATGTGAATACTTGGGACAAGGTTGCTGAAAGAGAGAACTTAAAATAGTATGGGGTTTAAGAGTCTTGTAAATCTAGGTGAAATAAAAGTTCTATCTTGCCTTTGACCTTGTTTTATCTGATGTAGAGATGAAAGGAAGGGGAAATCAAGAGGAATAACACATAGAATAATTTTAATTGCTTCAAATCAAAAAAAAAGTGACAAAGGTGAAAAAGGGATACAATGATAGTAAAATGTGACTCCTTATCATGAAAATGAGGGAAATGGAGGAAAATGTGCTAACAAAATTTATTGTGTAGATTTCATCTACAAAAAGAAGCAAAAACTAATGTTGAGAACAAGGATCAAGAATATGAAAAGGTGGTAATTTTATGAGGAGGGTCAGGCCCTATCCATGATCTTACACTACAACTACATCAAATAAGGAAAAAATAAATCAAAGATATGGTTTTTTTTAGGGATGTTAGGTCCTATCTACAATCTTACAAAGCATCTCACAAAAGAAAAACCCAAAGGGTGCCAAAACAAAATTAGCAAGCAAAAAGTGTGAGAAAAATAAGATAGTGGTAATTTTGTGAGGAATATCAAGTCCTATTTTTATTCTTATGAATTTACTCACAAAATAAAAATACAAGTGGTGACAAAAGAGAAAATTAAAGAATAAAATAACACTATTACACATCAAGAAAAAAAAGACCAAAATGGAAGATGAAAGGTTTATGAAAAAGAGAAAACTTATTGCAGAGGGAGAGACTCATGCTTAAGTAACCTAAAAAAAGTGTTAGATAGATGTAGATATAAATAATTAAAATAATAATGAAATGTTGAGGAAAAGTAATTTTTAAGTAATTAATCATTGGTGGGTTGTTTGAAAACATAACCTTCATTGGTTTGAAGGCAATAGGTGATTGGACCAAGAATGTCTTTAAATAAATATGGGACCCACCATTTTGGGGAATATTTACCTTCTTTATCATGAGTATAATATAATTTAAGGACAATATCACCAATATTAAAAGTTCATGTTTTAACATGTTTGTTATATTGTCTAGTAATGTGAGCCTTTACTAGTGGTTATGTTGTAAAGTAGAAAGATAGTGTTCATCAAGAAGATCAAGGGAATGAAGTCAATATTCACATAATTATTCATTGAGAATAATACCATAAAGATATATAAGATGATAAGTAAGGTCAAATTTTATAGGAAGGACCAACTTAGAACCATAGACTAGAAAAAATGGCGTTGCCCCAGTGGCAGTGTGTTTGCTAGTCTAATAGGCCAGAAATGTAGGGTAAAGATGAAGATGCCAATCCATGTGGGTTTCATGATTTTTATTTTGAAGGATTGTGTTGATAATTTTATTAGTGGCTTCAGCTTGGCCATTTCATTGTGGATGATAATTCATAGAAAATTTATGATTGATTTTTAATTTATTGCAAAGTTGTTTAACATGTTTATTTTTAAAGTTACCATCATTATCTAAAATGATGGTATGGGGAACACCAAAGAGATGAATGATTTGATTTAGAATAAATTTTTAAATGGTAGGACTAGTGACATTAACAAGGGGAATATCTTCAACCCGCTTGGTAAAATATTTTGTAGCAGTGATGATAAAGACATGTCCATCATGGGAGCAAGGAAGTTTACCAATGAGATCAAACTCTGACATGGAAAATGGTGAAGGAGATTCAATAGTTTGAATTTTGTCTATAGATGAATGGATTATATCATCATGAATTTGACAAGGATTACACTTTTTATCATATTCAATTGCATCTTTTTTGAGACTAGGCCAAAAATAACCCATACATAGGCATTTTTGTGTTGTAGTATGTCCACTATAGTGACCACTACCAATTCCCTGATGTAATTGTTTAAGAAGAGGAAGGACCTCATATTACATGAAATAATAAAGAAAGGTATGAATGTGTTTCTTTTCATGAGAATCTAAATTAGGAGAATAATTTTGGTTTTCAAAAAATTGAATGATATCTTGGTACCATAGGCTTTAGCAAATGGTAATAGCCTCAATATTAAAAATAAGTGAATCTAGTGGTTGAGTTGAAGATAAGATTTTTATTATTTATATAATAAAATAAGTATCAAAAATAACTTGATGAGGATGAAAGAGACATGTTGATGAGGCGAGAGAATCAACAATGGAGTTTTGATCTCTAGGAATAGGATCAATAGTGAAAGAGATAAAATCCTTAGCAAGAGTGGTTGAAATTTTATCATAGGTGATGAGGTTCTCACTTTTACATTGATAATAACCACTAAATTTATGGCAAATAAGTTGAGAATCACCTTAATCATGAAGGTATTGAATATCTAAATGAAGATCAACTCTCATGCCTAAGATAAGAGTTTTGTACTCAACCATATTATTGGTGACATCAAAGGTGAATCGAAAAGCTAAATGAATGATCTTGTCAAGAGGACTCATGAGAATGTAACCTAACCCAACTCCTTAATACATTTAGAACCATAAAATTGAAGGGTCTAATTATCTTCATACAAGTCAACATTAATTTTAGGGATCTCTTTGATAACTACTTTTGGTTTAGTAGTACCAAAGGGAGTGGAAGATTCATCAAGTTGATTGGCTTCAAGATCAATGGTAAAGCTATGAAAGTAATCTTTGAGAGACATAACTTGATCAAGACCTTTAATGTAAAGGATATTGTCATCTAGAAGATCATCTTGAAGGGAAGAAGTGGTTGGAATGGGAGCTATGGCAAGTTGATCAACTATGACTTGACCTTTAATATCTTTTAAGTGATGATGTGGAAATAAAATTCCATAATTAGGACCATCCATTCACTAATTATATCTTCAATAAGAAAGGATTTAGAGAAGAAATTATGAAGGGGGTCAGAATTAATGATGACATAAGTAGTCTAGTAAAGCATGTAATGATGAATATTTTTAGCTACAAAATAGATAGCAAGGAAATCACATTCAACTTTGGTATAACGTGTCTCATAATAAATAAGGTCTTGAATAATGTATTATATAACATACTCTCTTCCCATATCATTATGTTGGGAAAGCATTAACCCAAATAAAATAGGTGTGGAAGAAGTATATAGAATAAAGGGTCTATCATTGGAAGGAATAAGAAGTTTAGGTGGGTGAAGCAAAGACTCTTTCATGCTATTAAAGAATTTTTTACATGGATATATCCATTATAAAGTAGTACCTTTCTTGAGAATGGAATTTATGGAGTAGATGCAAGCCATTTTGGGGATGAATCATCTAATTGCCCCAAGTTTTCCTAAGTAAGAATCCTAGGAATATATCTAGGAGTGAGCATGTTGACTATGATACTAATCTTGGTGGGGTTAACATTGATGTCATGGAGAGAGACTAAGAATCCTAATAATTTTCTAGATGTGACTCTAAAGAAACATTTGTAAGGATTAAGTCTAACTTTATATTTAAGGAGATGGTAAAAAATGATAGTGAGATCAGAAAAATGATTTTTATGATGTTTAGATTTAGAAATGAGATCATCCACACTGGTTTTTTAATAATTTTATGGATGAGATCATAAAATATGTGAGTCATTGCTTTTTGGTAAGTGGCTTAATAGTTTTTAAAGTTGAAGGGAATTTTGACATAGCAATAGGTGCCCCATTCCATGGTAAAAGTTGTCTTTTGTTAGTCCTCAAGAGTGATATGAATCTAATTTTACCCTGATAAGCCATCCATAAGAGATAAAATTTCATAACTAGTACTGGAATCAATAATTGCATCTATTAAAGCTAAAGGGAAGTTATCCTTGAGATAAGCAATATTAATATTATGAAAATCAATATAAATATGAATGACCATAGTGGCTTTCTTCTGAATGTGAATAATGTTCGAAACCCACTCAGACTAATCCATTAGTTTGATAAATTTAGCATCAATTAATGTGATGATTTAATTATGACATAAAGTAGAAACTTCAAGAAAAAAAATTCTTTATTTTGGATGCACAGGCTTGGCATCATGATACATAATGATGTTATACACCACAATGCTAGGGTCAATATTAGGCATGTCCTCATAGGACCAAGTGAAAGCTTGATGATATTTATCAAATGATAAGCTAAAATTATCATGTTTAGTAGGCAAGAGCTCATGAGAGATAGTAATTGCTTAAGGAAAATATGGTGTACCATATTTAATGTGGGTGGTTTCTTTGATAAGTGTGGCTTTACCATATTGAAAGTGGTATGGTGCATTTGGTAAGGCTGAAATTGGATTTTTTTTTGGTTCAATTCTAGAAATGAATTTGTTGAAGTTAGGATTTTTAGTTTTAAAATACCCAAGTTTATGATGTTTTTGAGGAAGGTTCTCAGGTATAAATTAACTTAGGGATAGCTTCATCACTATGAAAAGTAAGAAGAGAAGCATAATAACTAACATCTACTTCAAGATCTAAAATTTGATTGCCATGGTGATTAGACCCAAAATGTATTAGATGAACTTCAATTGCCTTAGCATCAAGTGTAATTTTAGGAGTAGAAGAAGTAGATGGAGTAGAAGAGAATTATGTGTTAGTGGATTTGATTAATAGAGAAAGATTAGATATAATTATTGGATCCAAATGTGGTAAAGGAGGTGTAGGAAATTCTAGAGATTTGAAAGGCATAATTTATTATACCACACAAGGAGTTTTGATAAGAGGAGAATTGATAGGAGGAATATGACCCTCAGGATCTAAGGTATGATCCATAAAAATGGTATGAACATCATGATTAAATGCATGAATTTTGGATAAGGTTTTATAATAATGATATAAATCCAAGTCTATAGATTGAGATTAGGTCATGATATAGTTATCATCATATTCTATAGAAATTGTACATGCTTGAGAATCAGGGGGAGTTTTAGAGAGTGAAATCCCAATATCACTAAATGTATGAGGAGAAATGATGAGAGGATATTGAAATAATTTATTCACTTCAAAATTATTGTAAGTGAAGCATCTTAAAATAGAGAACACTCATAAGCATTTCATGGAGGGAAAAATTGGTAATCTAATCCATGAGAGGAACAATAAGGTCTCTTGGTAAGAGAGAAGGAGGAAGCCATTGCAAAATGTATGGAGGTAACTTGGTAGTATTGCAGGTATGTTACAAATCATTGGTCTCATCATCATCAAAATCTACAAGAGTAAATTGTAAATCAGGATTCATGTTGATGAACATGGGTAAAGGAGGACTATTAATTTTAAGAATGGTTGGAATATGATATTATGATTTAGGATTGGGAAGCTAAATGATCCATGGGTTGGAATCAACTTCATGCTTATATCATTTTCCATTATACAAGAATTTAATACATTAACTATCATGACAAGTAATGGCCCTCATTCGATGAGTATATGGATGACCAAGGAGTATGTTATAATATTAATGAAGATCAAGGACCATAATGTTGGTTTGAATTGTTTTAGGTCCAATGGATAATGGAAGCCAAATACAACCAAGTGACTTTTGATTATTCTTATCAAAACCATAACAAATAACATGCATTTACTTGAGATAATCCTTATTAAAACCAAGTTGTTTATAAGCCATAAAGATGTCACATTAATAATAGAGCCTTCATCAAATAGAACTTTTTAGATAAGAGTGGTATTAATGGCTAATTTGATAAAAAGTGGTGGATCATCAGCATGAAAAAGAATCTCATCATTGATCATGTCCTCTTCAAGGAATTCAATATAGTTTTTGGAAGAAGGACACAGTTTCAATTATATTTATATTGGTATCTTGAGATTTTATAGAAGATAGTTCTTCATCTATGGAAGAAGGATATTTAATTTATTGAAGTTATTTCATAAGGAATTTATAATGATAGGGTGAAGTACAAAAAAACTCATAAGTGGAATATTACAAGGCATGGAGTTAATTTATTCAAAAAAATTCCAATGATATTTAGAAGAACTGGCATGAGGTTTAGGAGGGAGATTAGATTTTGGAGGAATATATGTGGTTAGAGGATCAAAAGGAGGAATTTGTTCCTTAGGTGCTTCTAAATCAATATTTATAGTGGTGGTGGTATCTTTAAGCAATTTTTCTTCTAAAGATGTATTTTTAGGCTCGATAATGGGATTTTTGTGAGATGGTTTGTGATGATAGTTGACCTTAGCAATTTTGACATATTTAGAATTGATAAAGTATTCATCATAATTAGTGTCAATGGCATTAACATCCTCAAAAGTTGATTGATTATTTGAAGAGGATTTTTGATTGTTAGAGGTAGAAGATTTATAATTTTGTCATTTTAAAGATGTGTAAGTGTAGTCATGATGACGAAGATTGATCATAGATTCATGGTTGATTGAGTTACCAAGCACATAAGAGATAAAAAATTTATCAATCCCTCTAAAATTTTCATGAAAATTTCCAATGTTAGCATGGAACCAAAAAAATAATTGGGTTCATACCACTTAGGAGGAACATTGGGATAGATGAAAGGTTTTGAGTGTGGTAAAAATTGTTTCATTTACTGAACAAAAAGAGGTGTGTGAGAAAGTAAAGAAACATCAGTTTTGGAAACTCTTGGTTTGGTTTATGAATCATTACTAGTGATAGCATTATATTTTTGGAAATATCCTTTAAGAATTTTTTGATTAGGTGTGAAATTCTTCATGATAATGTCTTGACATTTATCTTGATCAAGAGCTTCATCAAGTGTTTGGGGGGAAAAGTTTGAACCTTATATTGGAGATTAGGAGTCAAATTTATGATAAAGATTTTGAATAAGTTATCATTAGTGACATTATGGATGTCTTTATGGGCCAATGTTTTCCATATTTTGATAAAGTCATGAGATGATTCATTTAGAGATTGCTTAGCATTGATGAAGTAGATAAGATAATTTTCAAGAAAATCATTATGTTGAAACTCTCTAACTAAAGGATTAACCAAATATTCAAGTTTCCAAATAGAATGTTGGGGTAGTTGAATATACCATTCTGATACATCACCAGTAAAATTTTTTACTAATAGTTTAGTTGTGTAAAAGGTATTAGTTTGGATCCACTCTTTGTAAAGGTTGCCAAAGGCTTTATGAAATGAGGCAGGGTCTTTAGTCACGTCATATTTGATAGTTGGAGATATGTTACCAATATCAATGGATACAATAAAGGGGGATAAAGGCTCATTTTAAATGGTATGAAGCATTTTTTTATTCATTATTGGTTGAGAAATAACATTACTTGAGGCATCCTTAAAAGGTGGAGGAATAAAATTGGGATTAACATGAGGATGAATAGTTAGACGTTGATTAGCCACATTGATTAAATGTTATTGAAGCTACATCATTTGATGGGTGTTAGAATTTTGCATAATGTTCATTTATTAGATGAAATGGGATAAAATTTTAGTTTTATGAGGAGGTGGATTGGTGTTGGTAGGAGCATTCCCAAAATTGGTGTTAGGGGGAAGAATATTAGAAGATGGGTTATTAGTGGGGTTGTTGAATAAACTTGTGTCAATCACTCCCAAATTAGTTTCAATATTTTGAAGATGAGAAGTATTTTGGTAAGTAAATAAATGATCATATCTATCAACTTCATCTTGAGGTGTTATTTTCACCATGTTATAGTTCATAGATGAAGTATGAGGAAAGAGTGATGGTTCTCTTGGGAGGAAAAGAGAGGAAAAATGAACATCCCCTATAATATCTAAATAGATTCAATATATCCAAGAAGATTTTGATATGGGACTTCATTCTGACTGAAGAGAGATGAATATAATGCAAAATTGGAGAAATAGGGAACTAGATTGATGAATAGAGAAAGAAAAAATAGTATAAGGTTAGTTGGGTTAACCTAGCATAAGAAATAGGGTCTACAAACTATACAAGGTTGACTAGGTCAATCGAGTACAATGAATAGAGATAGGAAAAGAATGAATAGTGTTTATAACTAGTATAGGTTAACTGAGTCAATATCATACAATACATAGAGGCTAAAAAAGGTACATGGTCAACTGGGTTGACCTAGTACAATAGATAAGGAAAAATGAGAAGGTTAATAACAAGTTATGAATTAAAATAAAACATTTTTTACAACTAATCTAGGAAATTAAGAATGGAAGGAAAATAAATAGTCAATTGGATCAACACTAACCAATCTAATTAAGGCACACAATACAAAACCTTATACTAACAATGGCTAATGAAAGTTTTTACACACATAATTTGAGCAAAGAGCAAGTAATAAACCTGGAAAGTAAAGAGATAACTAATTATTAAACCTAATATGTATTATTAGATTATTAAGAAAAAATTTTAAGTGTGATGGGAAGTTGATTGTAAATTAGGGGACTAGATATTAATCGAAGGATGGTTTCAAGTAGTTTGGGCTAAAAGGGATTGTAGTGGTGATGATATAAGCTTGGGATTGGGGCTTACCCACTCACTTCACACATCATAGTGATAAGGGTGTTGGTTGTTTAGCTATAACATACCATTAAGCATGATTTATACTTGACCAAAGTATTAATTTAGCTTCCCCCTTGGTGATGAAATCTAAGTAGGTTGGCCTTGGGTAGACAAATGTTAAAATGCTTGTTTAGTTTTTGTGATTTGGTTATGTGTGCATAAAATATAAATAGTGAAACTAAATAATTAATTAAGAAACCTAATAATTATAATATGTGAACTATTCTAAGCATGAAATCATTAAGAAAATAAAAGTGTGAACTAATTACTAGCATTTATAGATTAATTTTTACTTGAAACAAGGTATAGTGTTGACACTATATGCACAAAATATATAATAGGGTCGATAAGGTTGAACCTATACTATGGAATCATGGTATAAAAATGAATAGGGTTAGCCAGGGTTGACCCAATTAATCAGAAAACACACAAAACACATAATTGGGTCAATAGGGTCAATCCAATTGACTATGCAAAGGTAGTTTTAAAGACTATAAACTATGAAAAGAAAGAAATAGAGAGATAAAAAAGAACCTTGGTGGATTGGAGATGTTGAGAATGAAGATTAATAATCAAGAACCTTGGAATATGCTTGAAACCTCTACTAACTAGGTCAATGGGGTTGATCAATCTTTGTACACTCCTGTTACTAAGTGCCTAGAATATACAAGGTTGACTGGGTTGACCTAGTTGAATCTAAATATAGATGTTTAAAAGAGTACAGGGTTAATTAGGTCAACCTAGTAATCTGAACTGAAAGCCTAAAAGTTTAGAAACTTGTACTAGGTCATCTAAGTTGATCCAATTGCATGTTCCTGAAAACCTATGCACAAATATTAGAACTAGGTTGACAAATTTGATCCAGTATGATAAATATATGAGAAAAATAATGCTAAAAAGAATGAAAGAAAGTAAAATAAATATTCCAAGGGTTAGTTTCATGTTAGTTTCCCTAGAATTTATGTAATCAAAAATGTATCATGTCTATAAATCAATCCTAGTTTGGAGAGGATAGAACATACCTACACTTATGATTGGGAATACATTTGTTAAGTGGGAGCACGACCAATATGGGGATCCACTAGACCTGACTAGTGGATCACTTATCACAATACACCATGCTAGGAAGGGTTCCAAATCCTAAAGTCTAACATAATCATGTAATAACCTTAAAAGAGTCCTAAGTTTAATATTCACTTATTCTAATAAACAATAAAGTAAATCTAATATAGTGCACATAAAAGCTTTTGGCACAACATGAAGGGTTATTAAAGTAATAAAAACATGTATAGGAGAATCTCAATTAAGTTAAGTACAAGTATGTCCCTAATATATGGAATATGAAGAGTAATATTATTTGATCTGACACTTATACTACTTATATCTACTAAAGAGAGGAGAACAAAGTTAGAATATACTTACCTAAATGTGAACCCATTGAGACTCATTCTCTCCCTTAGACAAAGGGGATTCATAAGAGGTTATTATGGTTTGTAGGGATCACTAAGAAAGGCCAAATCATCAAAGACTTACCCACATGACTAGAATCTCTAAGTAGAAACCTTAAGCTAAGACTACTCAAGTAGAATGGTGGAAGAGCATATTGTGAAGAAGCACAAGTGAATAATAACACTTGATTTCACATTAAAATAATTATGAAATGATATTGTATTTATAGTTAGATCTTTCCCTAAATCCTCCTATAAATGTTGGCTATATAGGGTTGACCTTGTCAACCCTATATATTTTTGTGGATAATTCACTAGGTATGTGCTAGGTCAGTCGAAAGGGCTAATAAACTAAAAAAGTGAACAATACCCCTTGAATATATAGGGTATACCCAATCTACCTAGTAAAACTAATAGTCTAAAATGGAATTAAGGAAAGAAAAGGAGGATATAAAGAAGAAAAAAATTGGTGAAATGTGTAAGGGAGGAATAATAGCCTAGGAAATGGGTTTAAGAGTTGGTTGGATTGGTAATAATGTGGTAATAAAGGACAATAAATTTTTAAAGCACAAAAGGTCTACCCACCCCTTTCTTGATGCACCCCTTAAGGCATGCACTCAAATATATTGTGTATTTATGGGTTCCTGCAAGATGTAAAGCATCAATATTTGATAAAGTTAAAAATATTATGTGTATATAGGGAGTTGGTTTAAGGGGCTCACACTTATGAACAAAGGTTAAGACTGATGATAGGTCCAAAAATCTTATAGATATCTCATATTCTATCATCTTATATTCACATCTCTCCACACCAATTACATGGGAACCTAAGATTATCAAATATTTTAGGAGGGTCTATAGACTAAACATCCATTACCATAATTTTAGGTTTGGAGGTCTAGTATTTATGAAGCATCATTAAGATGATAGACCTCCAAAACCCTAATTAAACCCTAAGGTAGACCAATTTTGGTAAATGTGAAGATTTTGGAGAACTAGCACCCTAAAATGGTCTAAAAACACATGGAACATCAAGTACACTTAGAGGAGGATATGGTCATGGTACCTAATTATATGAAATCTATATAAAATTGTCAAAAAACTATATTTTCCCAATAAAATTAGCATAAATAATGGTAAAATTATATTTTAGAAGCTTACAATCATTAGAAGAGAAGGTTTGTCACTTGTTTCATCCTTTAAATCCATAACATGTTGAATAATTCATCTAAAAATGCCTCTTCAACTCACTTCCAAACAACCAATCTATGAACATGATAGAGAAAGTAGCCTAATTATATAGGTGAAGCAAAATTATACGTGTGAAATTATTTAAATGGTTTAATAATGGTGTGAAGAACGTTTTGGATCTTGTGACATGTTTATACATAGTATTCTAAGGGTTTTTTCAAGTTTCATGGCATCCAATACATATACAATCAAGCTATTAGGCCTAATTATCTTGTTTAGTCAACATGAAAGCTAGATAATGGTGTAAAGATGCTATTGAGGGAGTCAAAAAAAATTTATTTCACTTGTAATTGATGATAAAGTTATCTATACACTCCTCTTGACTACTGTAAGATATGGGAGTAGTTTCTTAAGGTCATTTAATATGCATGAGAGGGCTAGTGGGCTTCTCAATGCTTCATGGAGGATAATTGCACCTCAATTTCATGTTTTAACTACCATATATATGGATTAATGAAATATTTTGGGCATGGTCAAACCATTTATGAGAGTAACTAAATTTGACTCGACATCTATTCTCCTATCCCAATGCCTTAGAACCATGAATAACCCCAATCAATAAGATCTACTCATGGAGAAAAGGACTATTGTAACTAATGTAACTATAGATGGAGTAGACTATGGTCATTTATGATCCCCTTATCTCACTTGTACACCACATTTCCATCCCTTTATCTCCTCATTTTCTATATATTCATGCCTAATGGCCTTATATTGAATCCCACTCTTGGGCATGAGGAAACTCTACCTAATTTGTACTCCATGGACCTCTTAAACTATTAATGAATTGTTATAGCTTCTCTATGATCATATTTTAGTGTGTGTATGATTGTTTTATATGCATAAGTGGTCTAATTTCCATTCCATAGGTCCAATGCCTTCACCTAGATGCTAACAAGTGTTTTATGCAGGTTTTGTAGTGTGTTAGAATGTTAATGACTGAGTTTAAAGAGTAGATATTTGATTTTAGGAGTCTATAACTAGACCTTCCTCTCATTGAAATTATGATTTATTCATATAAAATTAACCTCTAAATGAAATATCAATGCCTATAAACCATTAGAGATAGTGACTGAATCTTATGCATTATCCACTAGTGTTTTTTGAGTTCAACTTGAGTGGATGAACTATCATGTCAGTGCATCACCACTTTAGTGTAGTTTTCCTTTATGCAATATCTTTAATCTTTTCATCTTTATAAATTTAGGTCTTAGAAAAATAATTCAATTTGATAAATCAGGGGAGCTAGCCCTATAAGATATAGGTTTGTCCTAGAAAATAGGTAACCTATAACCTATAATTCAATCCCATGTTAGTCCAAGTGTGAGGTGGATGTGAATAATCTACTTCAATAGGGTTCAACTTGGGTAGTTAACAATTTCTATCTAGACATTTCTATGATACTTATCATGCATCTTAGTCCTTCATGTGATTACATTATTCTACATACTTTAATTTTACATTTACCTAGGCACATTATTATATTTGCTACATGGTTCCATTCAAAAATTATATAGTTGTCTTATAGTTTTGAGGTGAGGTAACTAATAGTTTCTACTCTTCACTCATCTCAAATGGGCACATATTAGTGGGGACATGTCATAGAGACATGTTTTTCACATTGGTCATAGATTTAGAATCAATGAGGGTATGCTTTAGAAGTATGCTATCAACACATATTCATTATTTGGTACTTATATTAGTTTTAAGATTTAGTGGGGTCATGTCATATAGGCATGGATTATACAAATTCATAATTTTATATTTAGTGGGGGCATGTCATAAAGGCATGGCTTCCACACATTCATAGTTTTTAGATTTAGTGGGGGCATGCTTTGGAAGCATGTTCTCCACACTTATTCCTTATTTAACATCTATAGATGATAGTGTAGGCATGTTTCTAGAAACATTTCATCCATATTATCACTTATTTAAGTTTATATATATATATATATATATATATATATATATATATATATATATATATATATATATATATATATATATATATATATATATATAGTGGGGCCATTCTTTGGAAGCATGTTCGCCACACTCACAAAGTTTTCAAATTGGCTAAAGCACATAGTTATATTACTCAAATTCATAGTTGAGGTAGAATTTTATAAATTATGCCATTTTTATAAATGGTTTTAGCATGAGACACACATAAGGTGCATGTTCTATGTTCTATGAAATTTTCACTAACTATTTCAAAATCCAAATCAATTTTAGATTTCAAAACTCTTTTATGGACTATTACCATATCATGGACTTTTACACACCGATACCCAAGATAGACTATTACAGACTATATATCACATCTTGATTTCTCTCTAAGATAAATAACCTTTTGATCCTTGGTTTTTTATGGTTTTTAATTTATTAAATATTATTTAATTAATATTTATGTGATATGTTGATTATGGGATAGTTATATGTTACTTTATTTACATCATTGATTTTATATGAGATAGTTGCAATTTTATATTTTATACATTATGATCATGTTTTTTAGTTTATACAATAGTATTTTATGGATATCATAATGTTTTAGGATAACTAAATTCATTTTTGTGAAGTGGATGCATGACAGATCCATCCCTCAGAGTGTGATGGAGGGAGGGAATCATCAAAGATGATGGTATAGATGGAGGTGTTAGGGGATAACAGAGAGAAGAACTAGAAACCCATGCACATGACACAATAAATTAACATGTTTTATGATTGTTGTTTGAGTTAGGTAGCTATATTATGTTTTGATTTATATTATGTATTTTTGTTATTATATTGTTTTTCTTTGATGATCATGTTGTTTTGATTATGTGATTTCACTAATCTAGTTGTGTTACTACATTAATAGTTGTGGATGTTATTACTTAGTTTTTTTGAATGAATATGTACCTATCCTATTGTGACTTATCATTATTTTGGTTATAACTGAGTGTTTGTTTAAACAATGCTTTGTTTGGATTCTTTGTTGTAGTAATAGATGTATTCTATTACTTAGTCAATTTTTTAAATGACTACTTATGTTTATAAGGTTACTATTATCATTTATAATAGTTGCATGAACTTGTAATAAGAAATTGCTGAGTTATAATTCCAAATAAGAATTAATTAATGACCCTAAGTTGGCATGATAAAATTAAATTAATGTTATTGACTTAAAATTAGTGCTTAGGAAATAAACAAAATACTATGCAAAGTAATAAAGATAAATGCATTATTTAATAATTATATGGACATCATTGTGTTTGATTCTTAGATGACTTGTTAACATTTTTTATGGTATTTTAAAGTCATATGATATATTTACCATGTCATATGGTCATTATGATATGTATACTTGTCATTTAGTCATCGTTGCATGGAATTATAATATTTATGACTTTTATAAATTTGACATGCATAGATATTTATTGAGGTCAAAAATCATGCAAATTATTAATGATTATATACTAATTATTTTAATGGTTATTGATAGGGTTTGAGATGATTAGGGTTTATAATATATTTTTACTCAAGTTAATAATCATTAAACAAAACCATTATGCAAGTTTATAAATATTCTACATGAAAAAATGGTGGTAGACTGTAGTTCTATTGAATTATTCATGTCATACATTATTTTAGTCATTATTTATCTATCGAGTAAAGGGAATAAATTGGTGGGATGAGTAAGGGAATGAAGGAGAATAAAAGGAAGTGGAGAGAGTCATGTGATGGAATTTCATATGTGGGCATAGCAGGAAGAAATAGATAAAGGGTATTCAAGCTAAGAAGTGAAGACAAATTCAACTTCATTGGCATTATAATCATCTTTTATAGCTTGGTGATGTACTTTAAATTCATGTGTTATAGTTTGATGGATTTTTTGAAAATAAATGATAAAGGGTGTAATGGTTTCAATTGTTTTTGAAACTATAAAAATTATGGGCTGAATATAGGGTCCTATGGATGGATTGCCATCCAAAGAACCCTATATCCAACCCAAAGTAACCATAAGAGAAATGATTAGAGCTATAGTATTTTTTCCATGTTTATATTAGCACTATGAAAGATCTATATTAATTAATTTTCAATTTATAAAACCTATGTATTCATTGTATGGTTATTTAATTTGAAGGGTATTTATAACTAGACGAGGTAGGGTATTAGATTCAGTTTTAGTTGTACAATCATTTTTGGGATATAAGCATTAATAGTAAAACATAGATAAAATTATGTATTGGTTAAGAGGAATTTGACTGTGTATATACCTGACTTAGAATTTGGGTAAGGATGTTATAGGTTTTCATAATATTTTTAACTATATATATATATATATATAGAGAGAGAGAGAGAGAGAGACATATATATCTATGTGTGTGTGTGTGTGTGTGTGTGTGTGTGTGTGTGTGTGTGTGTGTGTGTGTGTGTGTGTGTGTGTGTGTGTATTTGAAGTTTAAGGTTTTTGAATAAATTCTATGTATTGTTTTTGAACAAATATATGAATAACTTCAAATATATATATATATATATATATATATATATATATATATATATAAAGTTTAAGGTTTTTAAATAAATTCTATGTATTGGTTTTGAACAAATACATGAATAATGGGTATGGGATATATACTCAGTTTATGTTATTAAATTAAATAGCATACATAATTTTATATATATGAAATTGGGGTTATTTCTTGTTAAGACATAAAAATATAAAGCAATAAAATTGAGTAATGATGCCACTAGTAGATAATTCATCGACTAAAAGTATAAATAGTTGTTTGTGTATTCAGATTTATGCATTGATTTATATATAAAAGGCAAATATTTATTTGGTTGAGTTTATGTTATATGTATGGATATTCATTTGTATAATTACTTATATGAGGCATTTATAAGTCGTAGATATAATATTTAATTCATAATGTTCATAGGCATATATGAATTTCTTAGTCTTTATACAATTCAATTTGGATAGTATATTATAATAAGGTTGATATATATGATTATCAATTGAACTTATTATATAATATCTTATGGATTATGTAAACAAGAAGGTTGAGTTATATTATCATATAATTCTCAATATTTGGACATAACTGGCTAAGTATATAATCTTTGATCATTTTATATGCAAACAATTCAAATAACACTACGAATTGATTGATTTATGTATTTTGAAACAATGGAATTGGTAAATCATTGTTTTTTTATATTCAAATTATTAATCATATGTTATGTACATTTTTAAGAAAAACTATTTAAATTAAGAATTATCTAGTATATTAAAGGAATTGAGATAATTTATTGTAGCTAGAATGTATATCAAGAGTATATGAAACACTCTAAGATCTTGGACTATGGATTGTTTACTTAGAGTATAATATATACATTCTCATATTATGACTATATAAAAAATTATATGTATATATGAGAGTTTAAAAATAGTACATATATACATGGTATAAACATATTATTTTATGATAGTGTAATAAATCTAAGAATGGATATACCATATATAAATTTAAGAAAATTATTATATGTTGGTAAATATTAATAAATAGAAAGGTAAAATGGGTTATTTATTATGTATTTGATGTTTAGGGGAAGCACTAAAAAATAATGTATTTAATTATTTAAATACAAAACTTATTAAGTTTTTTATGACTGACTTTTGTTATATTTTTGGAATATGAATAAATAAATAAATAAGCTATGATTAATGTTATGTTTCATGGATGAAATACCATTTCAAGTTATAATTTGATATTGGGTAACTTGTAGTCTAGATATAGTTCTTACCCAGATGATATGTTTATGTTAAGGATTATTTATGATTCTATTTATTATTCTATAATAAACTAGATGAAATTAGATTCATTGCATTACATTTGATGCACTAAATATATGTATTTAATATTTATGACTTAGCATATTTATATATGATAATAAGGAATATTTTGATTGAATCTATTGGTTTATATATTATTATATAATTTAACCAAATCTCACATTTATTATACTAAATAAGTAGTGGATAGATTCCACTAGCTTAATTAGAGACATCAATGCAAGATGAGATGTAATATGATTGAGTGGTGTGTATGAAATTTACTAATCCTAGAGATCATTATCTATTTTAAAACTTTTGGTAAATTATTTTTTATAGATAAACATTGTCATTTAATGTGTTTGATATATTTTACATGTTTGTGTCAGATCAGGTTAGAATGCATTGCTTTATGGTATACATCATGCATTAGTTATCTTATAGCACATGGGTTCTAGTTTGTCACTTTGAATTCCTACACTATCATTATCTACTTATTCATGAAGGGAGGACCATTTCCTTATTATGAGATAGTGCAGGGGATCAATGGTTCATGGTTGGTGTATAAAATCACTCAGATGATGCTCTCCCTCCCCACATGATTACTACACTATAGACAAAACTTGAGATTATAGATAGGTACTTGAGTCATGAAGACTCATGCTCTATGGATCTTTGAATCATTATATTATTATTTGAGACATTATTAATTTATGAAACTATACTATTTATTCATTTTTACATCTACAATAGTGGTTATAATGTTGTATTAGTCCTGACTAAATTTTTTTTGTTACTTTAATTTTAAAAATGTAGTCTTTATTATTTAATCAACATTGTTCATGTTTTGTTATATCATTATCTTAGTGATCATTAGATAATGGATTAGCTATAAAGCATGTGGGATTAACTAAAATAATACATGTAGTTAAAGATAACTTAGTTATGTTTCTCATGGTGAAATTTGTTAGATGAATATGTGTAATTATTAAAAAAAATTACTCTATCTAGTAATAATTAGTCGGGTTATGAAATTATGGTATCAGAGTCAAGGCTCAAAATATAGGACTTAATGTATCCTCTAACACAAATTTATTTTCATATTAACTATGAAAAACAATGGTGCATACTAGACCAAGAGGTGAGGGTACTTCAAATACTAATTCCCCTGTTGATATAAATAAGTTCACCATTGAGCAAGATGTGAAGTTGGATAAAATCCTCACAACCATGTAAGAGACTAGGAACTAAATCATGACCCTAGAATAGGAAGTGCATGGCCATGTAGAAGAGAATGCTTAAGAGTAACCTAAAGAGCATCTTATTGAGTATGAACATCTTCAAGAGTACATGCATGAGAATGTACCATAGGATGCAAGAGATTGATTGGATATAGAGTTGGCATGAGGAGTTGGTATGAGACATGAAAAAGGTAAATCCACAAAATTTTAATGAAACTATATTGGGAGATGGAGCTGAAGCATCAATGATAGATATAGAGAAATATTTTGAGATTCAAAAGTACTTTGAAGTGATGAAATTAGTCTAGGGAACATATCATCTTTTTGGTGAAATAACTTGGTGGGAAAATAATAAGCTCAAGATGAATTTTGACTTTATAACCAAAATTTAGGAAGAGTTTGTGCCAATATTTAGGTCGTGATGGCTTCCATAGCTATAATATGATTATAATCTTATAGAATTTTAGAATCTTAAGCAAGGAGACCTATCAATGAATGAATACTAGGATAAATTCAACAAGATCCTTAAATATGTATTTTAGTATCAAGTGGACGAGAGGTTGAAAATCATGAAATTCATCATGGGATTAAAACCTTAAATTAGTTGTGAAGTTGATGTGTATGGGCCATCTACCATGGATTAGGTTTTCAAGAAGGAATTCAAGCAAGAATAAAAACTAAAATTACTTGACCAAATCAGAGACAAGTTCAAAATGAAGTTTGAAAGTTGTAAACCAAATTTCAAAAAGAAGAACTAGAAGTAGAGGAGTGGAGACTCCAAGAGTCAATTCAAGAATCAAAATGCCAAGTTTAATAGTCCTTTAGGGAACATAAAACCTAGTAATAGTTTTAATGGAGGTTTCAAGGGAAACCAATAGTTTAATAAAAAAGGACCACTAGGATGTTGCTTCATTTGTAGAGGTAAACATTATGCTCATTAGTGTCCTTAAGACATATTAAATAATAAGGGTTATGATCCTCAATAGGGTACATTTTAGTAGTGGATTCATTTAGCTTTTAATAATAATCAGGTTAAGTATCAAGCTTTTCCCATAGAATCTTCAGGTATTTTTTTATCATTTAGTTTATATTTTGATTGACATAAGAGATACAAAAATGTTTCATTGCTCCTAGAATGCTTATTAAATTATCTATAAAATCTAGAGTCATGGAAAATGAATGGTCTATATAATATGGGAATGAGTCTAAGGTTAAAGTTGATAAGTTTTTATTCAAAGCTAAGATTAGTTTGCCTAAATTCGTTACAATAGTGGATATTTATGCTGCACCATTAGGGTCATATGATGTGATCCTAGGATTAATTGGCTTTAAAAGCATAAATCTATGGTTTGAATATTATCAGAAGAAGGTTGTGTGTCAAAATGATTTTGTAAATTAGACACATCTTTAGGGTGAGAAAATGGAGTTGAAGCTAAGGTATATTTTTGCAATTCAACTTAATAAATCTTAGAGAAAAAGATGCTAGACATCTATCATTAAGATAAATGAGAAGGATGAATCTAAGGAACCATAAATTAATGAGTATCATTTTCTAGGGAAAATTTAGGATGCATTTATAGAGGAATTACTAAGATTACCACCCAAGTGCAAGTTTGATTTCTTGACTAATATCGTACCTAGATCAAAACCATAGTCTAAGCCATCGTATATAATGACAATGATTAAATTGGTTGATTTAAAGGAAATAATTTAGGAGTTATTATTGAAAGGGATGATTTGACCAAGTGTGTCACCATGGGTGCATCATTTGTATTCATAAAAAATAAGGATGGTACTCTTTAATGATATATTGATTACATGATGTTGAATAAATAAATGATCAAGAATAGATATTCATTTCCACACATTAATGATCTATTTAATCAAATGCAAGGGGAAATAGTATTTTAAAATATTGATCTCAAAGTAGGGTATCATTATTTAAGAATCTATGATGGGGATATTTTGAAAACAACATTCAAAACCTGATATGAGCACTACAAGTTCAGTGTTACCATTTGGGTTGACAAATGCTCCTATAGCATTTATGAATCTTATGAACATCATGTTTAGAGATTATCTAGATCATTTATTTTTGGTTTTTTGAGATGACATTCTCATTTATTCCAAGGTAAGGAGGAGCATTTTCAACATTTGGAACTAGTTTTTTAGTGTTTTCAAAAGCACATGTTATATGAAAAGTTGTCTAAGTATGATTTTTTCCAAATGAAAGTGTAGTATTTGGGACATATTATATACATAAATGGTATTTTAGTAGATCCATCAAAGTTAAGAGCCATAATGGAATGGACAACACCAAATAATGTGCATGAGGTGAGGATTTTCATGGGATTAGTGGGATATTAAGGAAAATTCATTCTGAATTTCTATAAGATAGTTAATCTAATTACCTCTCTTCAGTAGAATAATATAATTTTTATCTAGTTAAAAAAGTGTGAGATAGCCTTTCAAGAGCTGAAAAAGAGGCTTAATTTAACACTAGTGCAAAAATTTCCCAATTCTAATGGGCAATTCTCAGTGATCACTGATGCATATGAGGAAGGATTTGGAGGATTTCTTATGCAAGATGGATTAGTTGTATCCTGAGTCTAGAAAATTGAAGCCATATGAGTTGAATTATGCCCCTCAAGATTTATAACTTGCATCAATTGTGAATTCCTTGTAATTTTAGAGGTATTATCTATTGGGAAAAAAATTTGACCTCAAGACTGATAACTTGGGACTTGAGTACATCTTCATCAAACTAAAATTGAATGATCATAAAAAATAATGGTTAGAGTTCTTATCCAATTATGATTTTTTATATTAATTATATCAAAAATAAAAGAGAATAAATTAGTTGATGATCTAAGCCTTAGAAGGTACATAGTAATTATGTCTACTATCAGGATTAATTTCTAAGATAAGGTAATCAAATTCTCACTAGAGGATGAATTCTACAATCAAGTCAAGAAATCATTGTCTAAGAATACTAAACATCCTAGGTATAAAGGATTCAAGTTAGAGAGTGATGTTATTTTGAGGTATAATGGTAAGATATATGTGACTAATAAATATAATCTGAGGAACATGATGTTAAAACAACCACACAATACTCCATATTCATGACATCTAAGAGTAACCAAATTCATGGATGAGCTAATACCACTCTATTTATAGAAAGGGATGAAGAAAGATGTAGCAGATTTTGTGTCTCATTGTTTGGAATGTAAATGTGTAAAATTTTATTATGTGCATCCAATAGGATTATTATATCAACGTGATATACTATAATGGAAGTGGTAGGTGATTATGATGGAACTAATATAATATGATATTGGTTGTAGTTAAAAAAACTAAGGTAGCCCACTTCATACTAGGCAAATTGACAGATGATATATTTATGCTTGCAAAGAGATTCATAAAGGAGGTGTATAGATTTTATGTATTTACATAGAAGATCATTTTATATTGAGATCTGAGGATGTCTTCTATATTTTGGTCAACTATAAATGTAGTTCTAGGTACGCAGTTGAATTTCATGATTTTTTCTCAATAATAAACTAATGGAAAGATAGAGAGAGTTAACTAGGTATTATAATATTTCCTTCATATGTTAAAATACAAGTTAGTCTTTGGACCTAAGATGATTTTATAAATGGAAGAGGAAGTCAGGATAATTAGGTAGAGGTTGGTCAAGGCCAATGATAGATATAAAAGTTATGTTGATCTGAAGAGAATAGCAAGGAAATTTTATGTAGGTGATAAAGTATTTTTATGGGTGAAGCCTCATAAAATATCAATTAAATTCAAGAAGTTAGTGAAACTTTCACTAAGATATGTGGTACCCTTAGAGGTTTTTGAAGAGGTCAATCTTGTAGCTTATAGGCTTGTATTGACACTAGCTTTATCTCTTTTACATAATGGTTTCCATGTGTCTTATATTAAAAATTATGTTTTTGACCCTTCACATGTGTTGGATTGGAATGATCTACATGTTATGTATCCCTATGTGGTCATGGTAAAACCAATCAAAATAATTGACACTCGCAAACTTAATTTGTGTAGTAGAGAACTGTCATAGTGTAAGGTCTAGTAGGACCAATATTATGAAGATAGTGCCACTTGGAAGGACTATGATGAGTTTTACAACCTATTTCCACATTTGTTTGCTTGATTTGATCCTGAATATTATATTATTTTCTATTGAATAATGTCTTAAAATTCAAAACTTGTGTTTAAATAAGTGTCATCAAAATGAGGACCAAATTTAGGAGGAAGGATGTCACATCCTAATTTATATCTAAGATGAATAACCTTTTCATCCATATATTTTTATGGTTATTAGTTCATTAAATACTATTTAATTAAGCTTTATGTCATATGTTAATTATGGGATATTTATATGTTACTTAATTTACATGATCGATTTACTATGAGATAGTTGTACTTTTATATTCTATACATTATGATCATGTTTGTTAGTTTATACATTGATATTCTATGAATTTAATAATGTTTTGGGCTAACTAACTTAATTTTTTTGAAGTGAATGTAGGAGAAATACATCCCTCAGACTGTGATGGAGGGAGGGAATCATTGGAGAGGATGGTATAGATGGAGGCATTGGGGGATGATAAAGAAAAAAAATGGAAACCCACACACACACATCATAGTAGATTAACATGTTTTATGATTATTATTTTATTTAGATAGTTGTATTATGTTTTGATTTATGTTATGTATGTCTTATATAATCTTATTTTTATTCCATGACCATGTCATTTTGATTATATGATTTCATTAATCTAGTTGTGTTAATACATTAATAGTTGTGGGTTTTATTACTTAGTTGTTTGATTGAATCTGTACCTATCTTGTTGTGACTTACCATTGTTTTGGTTATAACCAAGTTTTTTTTATAAATAGTGATTTGTTTGTATTCTTTTTTTTAGTAATAAACATATTCTATTACTTAGCTTAGTACATTTGTTAAGTGACTACTTGTGTTTATAAATCTACTATTATCATTTATAATAGTTGTTTAAACTTGTAATAAGAAATTAATGAATTAAAACTCCTTTTAAACATTAAAAAATGACCTTAAGTTGGAATTATAAAATTAAATTAATGTTATTCACTTAATATTAGTGCTTAGGCAATAAAAAAAAGACTATGCAAAGTAATAAAGATAAAAGCATTATTTATTGATTATACAGACATCATTGTGTTTAATTCTTGGATGACTTGGTAATATTATTGATGGTATTTTAAATTTATAAGATATATTTACCTTGTTATATGGTCATTATGGTATCTATACTTGTCATTCAATCAATTTCATGGAATTATAATATTGTCGACTTTTATAAAGTTGATATGCATAGATATGTACTAGAGTCAAAAAGCATGCATATCACTAACGATTATATACTGATTATTTTAATGGTTATTGAGAAGGTTTAAGATGATTAGGGTTTCTAATATATTTTTACTTGAGTTAGTAATCATTGAAAAAAACCATTTTGTGAGTTTAAAAATATTTTATAGGGAAAATGGTGGTAGACTATAGTTTTGTTGATTTTTTCAAGTCATGCATTGTTTTCATCATTATTTGTCTTCTGAGTAAAGAGAAGAAATTGATGGGATGAGTAAGGGAATGGAGGATAATAAAAGGAAGTTGAGAGAGGCTTGTGAGGGCATGGCATACATGGAAATAGTAGGTAGAAGTAGACAAAGGGTATTTAAGCTAAGAAGTGAAGACAAATTCAACTTCCTTGGCATTATAATCATATTTTACAGGTTAGAGATGTAATTTAAATTCCTATATTATATTTTTATGGATATTTGGAAAATAAATGATAAAGGATTTATTAGTTTCAATTTTTTTTTAAATTATAAAAATTATATGATGAATGTAGGGCCCTATGGATGGCTCGCCCATCCACATAACCCTACATCCAACATAGAGTAACCCTAAGTGGAATGGTTAGATCTATAGGATATTCTCTATGTTTATATTATCACTATGAAAGATATGTATTAATTAATTTTGAATTTGTAAACCCTATGAATTCATTGTATTATTATTTCATTTAAAGGGTATTTAAAACTAGATTGGGTAGTGTCTTAGACTCAGTTTTAGTTGTCAAAATAGTTTTTGGATATAATAATTAATGCTCAAACATATATAATATTATGTATTGGTTATGAGGAATTTAGCTGTGTATATACCTAACTTTGAATTTTGGGTAAGGACATTATGGTTTTTCATAACAATTATGACTATATATGAAAATGTGTATATATATATATATATATATACACATTTTCATATATAGTCATAATTGTTATGAAAAACCATAATGTCCTTACCCAAAATTCAAAATTCAAAGTTAGGTATATATATATATATATATATATATATATATATATATATATATATATATATATATATATATATATATATATATATATATATGGTAAAATCATTGAGAGGGGGGTGAATCAAGAAGCTTAAATAGTCCAACTTAAATTTCAATGTTTATAAACACTTAACCGATTACCATAAACATTCATGAAGCGTACACATTATTCATAACAAAGATCAAGAGAGATAATGCAAGATCAATCACATAACACATGACATATGTTAGAAACCCTCTTGGGGGAGAAAACCCACTAGAACATTCAATTGGACTATTATCCTATAGTAACAATAATCAATTTAAACTAGCTAAAACTGATCAAGGAACTACAATCCCTATTTAGTGAGACTACAATCCCATAAGGTGCTACAACACATGTCTAGTTGAACTATAATAACAACTAGAATTTTATCAAGTTTCACATTATAAGGAGGCTAAAATACCATTAGATGATGATATTTTAAATAAAAAACTATGATCACATCCACATTTGAATTTATGTCTTCAACACCTAATGATGGACATCTGATTATCACTCTTCACCTCCACTCATACTAAATCTACAAGAACACTATTTTATCAACATAATTATGACTTATATGTCATATAAATAGTCATAAATACATTATAATATTAAATAATCCACATGTCACTCTACCCATTATTCACTCCATAATTCACACACATAAGTCTCTTTCAAATCTATCCCAAGTTTCTCACTCAAGTCTCAAAACCATCATCTTTGGTTCTACTATTTATAGATCATACTTGATAATCAACAACTTTATTGACCATTAGGCATGCCTTAGCCTTTAATTCATCTATAATATAAATACATATCTCAATAAAATCTTCATAAGTCAGCGATAACATATATGGGTCACCCTTAATTAGTTACACCTTTTAATAAGGCCCTTGTATCTCTAATAGGTCTCATGGAGACCTATTCACAAATTTAGCACATCAACAAGAAAAAAATAAAATAATACCACTTAAAAAAACATAGGTACACACTTTATGACCCCTTAGTCATCCTCAAATGCTTATAGTTATCATTGCACTCTTATGTGCAAGCTCAATCAACATTTTGTGCACACAATCACCATAAACAAATACACAATCAACTTTGAAACCTTTTTCCATACTAAATATGATTGGTAAAACCATTATAATACATATATATGATCCTCATGGAGTATAAAACACTCCCCAATAGCCAGTCATCATGAAACTTTGAAACAACATCTACACAAGCTCCATTATCCTTCTCGGATCACTTCATAGTTAAATACATAGTCAAATTTAGAGCTCAATAACTTTGATTATACTAAAATTTAGACCATAAAATTCATATTTATAAATGTGCCTTGGAATCCTATACATTTTTTATTTTTACTACATCGTTAAATTAGGATAATATCAAAAGTTATGGCTCAAAAATTAGACATTGGTCAATACATTATTAAATTTAAATATTTGAATTTAAACGGGCACAATTAAATCTCAAACACCATGCTCACATATCATGTCCTCAATAATTATATTAAACATGCACCATCAATATCATTGTATAAAACTAAACCTTTAACATATAGTCTGCCAATGCCAAATGTTAAACATTGAACATGTTGACCTGATCTCATGCACTCTTACAACTTTGACCTCATCTGCTCCATCAATCTCTATGGATCAATCAAGTCTTTACCTTATAACACTCACCATTTGATATTTCTCATAACCCTTATGATTATGAAAATTGTCACCCTTTCATGTCTTTTAATAACTTAAACTATTAACCATTGAGCATTTGTCTTTATCTCATTGCTTCCTAAGTCCTTATATTAAACATGCTCCATTGATCTTTTTGTAAGAAGCTTGATCTTTACCTTCGTTAACCAATGAACACTTTGACCTTTTTGAATTTATGCACAACATATATATTCATTATATGATTTCCCATGAGATTTTATATCTTCATGTATCCTAATATTTATCTTTTTACAAAATAAGCTAAGTATGGGAACTATTGAAATACCCCTAGAAGGCTAACTTTGCATAATCATAACTTTTGCCTCACTCACTCGCATGTTCTCAAATTTATACCATATGATCTCATCACATAATAAAATATAGACATATAAAAAAATTATTCTATAACCCTCACACATATGAGATATAATTATATTAAAATTCTCACTCATATTCATCTATTCATAGAGCCAAATATGTCAAAAACTTATCTAAGAGGCCAACTTTGAACATGCATATATTTTTTCATGCTCTAGCACTTGAATTGAAAGCTAAAATAAATCAAATAGGCACAAAACTAAATAAACCCATATGATCACCTTCTCCTAAAATTACCACATTACAAGATATGAATACATAAAATTTTTTACTCAACTCTTCTTGCCACATTGTAAATTTGGCTAAGTATGGGAAAATAATCTCAACTTGCCTCAGAGTTGAACTTTTCCCTTGCATATATTTTGACATATTTATGCACATGATATAAGATTAATAAAAATAAAAATAATCACAATAATAATCAAAACCATGTGACCATTTCCTCTTTAAACCTCCATGCATGTGAATTTTTACATTATCAACATGCTTACTTGACTTTATTTAAACATAGAAAATACTGTTAAAATGCCTTAGAGCCCAACTTTATACTCACATATATTTGACTATGCTTAGGTTCATGACCTAAGATTTATAACATATAAAATATAGACTAATTTTATCTTAACCATGTGACCAACTCCCCTTGAGTCATCCACATGTGGTAATGGTGATGTCATAAAATTGCCTACTCAAATTTTTTGTCACTGGACCGAAAATGTCTAAATGAGAACAATGATGAACCAAGTGAATTCCACTCATGCACACAAGATATCCAATCATAATTAACCATTCATAGGACCCATTTCTCATTATATATACCTTAGACTCATCCCTAATCACCTAAAACCATGCCAAAATTGAAGATCAACCAAGCATCCTTCAAGCATACTGGGACAAACACAGTGTATACTTTGTCATTGCCACTTAGACTATCAAGGAACTTCATATACTCACTAGGGAACCTCCATGAAATCATTATGAAATAATTTAAAACTCTCCAAAAATATCCCCCTTTGTCATTGATGTCAATAACCATCATATATCAATATTCATCTCATCTTCCTTCTCTCTCTTCAAGCACTCCCACAATAGGAACTTTTTTCCCCTTTGACATAATGAGAAAGTAAGCACTAGCTGATATTGAGGGCCTAAAAAGACCATAAATAATAAATTACCACCTTATAAATATTATACAAACTCCACCTTACATTGATCCTACTTATTCTTTTCATTTTCAACTTCTTCTTACTTCATGCCAATACTCTCTTCAACCAAGCACTATAACCAATGAAGAAAGACCACACAAAAAACTAAAAAAATGATGGAAATCACCAAGAAACATTTTATAGGGACTCCCCATAATAAATCTAAGCCATTTCATCTTTTGATCATCTTCATATCCACATACACCTTGAAGAACCACCATGCATGCTTACTAGCATTCTCTCTCAAGCTACCATAAAAACCATCAATAAAAATTCATGCTACTCACCAAATCTTATTAATCCATATAAAAAAACCCATTCTAACCCTATAATTTATCTCCTTCAAAAACCTCTAG
The DNA here is from genome assembly GCA_037957365.1 of Torreya grandis. Classification (NCBI taxonomy): domain Eukaryota; kingdom Viridiplantae; phylum Streptophyta; class Pinopsida; order Cupressales; family Taxaceae; genus Torreya; species Torreya grandis. The sequence goes on along the minus strand of JARHVA010001493.1, from coordinate 2,854,382 downwards.
ATCAATATCATTAACTTATTTCTCCCCCTTAACCAAAGACCTTTTATTGTTTCATACAGAAAGAAATGACACCCAAGTTTTGTCTTAGATACTCATAAGTAGCTTTTGACAATGGTTTGGTCATAATATCTACAAGCTACTCCTTTTTAGGCACATGATCCAACTTAAAACATTGATTAATAATTTATTCTCTTAAGAAATAATATCTGATAGGAATGCATTTAGTTTTTAGGTGCATAACAAGATTCGTTGAGATACTAATTGCACTATTATTATCATAATAAATAGGACAAGGTCTACTTTACCTTACCTTATAATCTTCCAAATTTTATTTCATCAACATGACTTTTGTGAAACAAGAGGTAGTTGCTATATTCTCAACTTCTAAAGTTGATAGAGACACTAAGTCTTGATTCTTGCTTAGCCAAGACACTAATAATTATCCCATGAAAAATACCCCACCACTGCTACTTCTCATATCATCAACATATTCTATCTAATCAACATCAGTATATGATTTAAAATATAATTATTTACTCTTATGATACCATAAACCATAGTCTATGGTGTCTTTGAGATATCTCAAGATCCTTTTGACTTATTTCAAGTGAGATTAGCTAGTGTAAGATTGAAACCTTCCTAGAAGGCCTACTTCTTGCATTATGTTAGGCCTAGATTCAGTAGAGTACAAATTAATTCCAATCATAGATATATACAAATTTTGATCAACTTTTGGTGATTCATCTACTTTAATTAACTTTCATCCTATGATCATTGGAGTACCCATTGGCTTACAATCCATCATGTCAAACTTCCTTAGAATATCCTTGATGTATTTATATTTTTAAATGAATATCCTTACATCAAGTTGATTAATATATAATCCTAAGAAGAAATATATATCTCCCAACATTGGCATTTCAAACTCAAAATTCATAGTATCTACTAATTCTCTACTCATTTTATCATTATTAGATCCAAAAACTATGTCATCAACATATACAACTATCAATTGATGATTACCTTATGTCTTAATGTTAAAATTACTATCATCTAACCCACTTTAAAACCTTGACTAAAAATATACTTATCTATCCTATCATACTAAGCTCTATGATCTTATTTAAGAACATATAGAGCCTTCTTCAATTTACAAACAAAATCTTGATTACTTGACATGAAGTATCCTTTAGGTAACTCAATGTAGACTTCTTCTTCTAAGTTTCCATTCAATAATGCATATTTCACATCCATTTAATATCCTTAAAATATTTGAAATATGCATACTCCAAAAAGAGTCTAATTGCTTCCATCCTTGCCACAAGAGAAAAATTCTCATTAAAATATATTCCTTCAACCTGAGCATATCCTTTACACACCAATCTAGGCTTGTTCCTTGTGACGTCTCCTTTCTCATTCATCTTTTTTTTGAAAATGCATTTGGTACTTATCACATGTTTATATTTTGGTCTAGGAACTAAGTCCCATGTTTATTTCCTTTCTATTTGATCAATTTCTTCATCCATTACATCATTCCAAATTTCATTTTTGCTATCTTCCATAAAATTTTTGGGTTCAATCATGAACAACAAATCTAAGTCTTCTTGATTTTGATTGATCAACATTCTCTTTCTAGTCTGTAACCTTGCAGCAATATTTATAATAATCTAAGAGATAGGATGATCTTTTTAAATTATTCTATAAGGAGCTTTAGAATCTTATCTTTCTTCCTCCTCTTCATATTAATCATCTATTTAAATGGATAAGTAATCATTTTTTCAATAGAATTTTGAATTGAGTCACTTACCTCCACTTTTGTCTTCTTGACTCTACTTGTCTCATCTACCCTTACATTTTAACTTTCAACAATCTCGTGAAGTCTTTAGTTGAAGCACCTATATGTAGTACTGGTATAAGAGTAACCTAAGAATATGCACTCATTAGACCTTGAATTAAATTTTCCAAGATTCTCTTCATCTCTTTTGATGAATCACCTACTCCCAAACACTCTAAAATGTTTGACATTAGCTGCTCTATTATTCCATAACTCATAAGAAGTCTTATTACCATTTAATTTGATTTGACACCTATTTAAGATGTAAATAGAAGTGTTATCTACCTCTTCCCAATAGCCATCTGATAATTTTGCATCTTGAATCATGGTTCTACCCATCTCAATAATAGTCATATTCTTCCCTTCAACCACACCATTTTGTTATGGTGTTCTAGCCATACAATATTGTCTTTTTATCCCATGTTCTTCACAAAAATAATCAAACTTATGAGACCAAAACTCACCTCCTCTATCCAATCTCACACACTTGATCTTTGAACCTTTATCATTTTCCAAAAAATCTTTGAATGCCACAAATTTTACAAAAGATTTTAATTTTTATTTAAGAAAGAATATCCAAGTCATCCTAGTAAAATCATCAATGAGAAGCATGAAGTAGCTATTACCTTTAATACTTTGAGTTCTCATAGGTTCACATAGATTAGTGTGGACCAACTCCAATGGCTCTGTAGTGGATAATTCCTTGGTTTTGAATCTTCTCTTGGTTTTCTTCCCATAAAGACATGCCTTGCAAGGAGAATGAGGACTCTTATAAATCTTAGGCATATGCCTTACCAACCCCTTTGAACCAATTTTCATCATATTATAAAAATTTATATTTTCAAGCCTTCTATGCCAAATCTAGATTTCTTCCAATTGACTTATGAATAATTCTTTCTTCTTGGATTCATGGAATACATACATGTTATCTATTTTATGAATATTTTAAACTAATCTACTATATTTTTCCTTTATTATTTCACATACATCATCATGAAAAGTTATAAAATTTCCTTGTTTACACATTTGACCCACACTTAAAATATTATGTTTTAAACCTTCTACATATAAGACATTCTTAGTCCTAGTATGACCATTGTCCAAACTCACTTGACCTTTGTCAAGTATGTTAGTAAATTTATTGTCACCAAATCTAACTACACCTAGATTGGTCTTTTTGAGAGAGATAAACTTTCTCTTGTCTCCTGTCATATGTTTTGAGTGTCCACTATCTATGAACCATCTCTTATTCTCATCTTCTTGAGTATGCAAGGTTGCTTGAATAAACAATGACTCTTCCTTTGGTGATTTTCTTGGATTTTGATTATTTTCTTATTTAGACTTAGTCTCCTTGAACCATTTTATAGTGTCAATGACTTGTATATCCTTTTTACAAAAATATCTTTTATAATTTTTAGATATATGACCTTATTGGTTACATTTGTAACATATGAGATACTTTTTTATCTTTGGTGAGAGAGTGCAGTTTCTATATCTATGATAAAAATTATTTAAAGAGAATCAATACCCATTGAAGACATTGTTCATATTTGACCTCCTTTTTTCTTGATCATTACTGATCCATGAATTTATATTCTTGACGCTTTTGGTGGAGATGAAATCCCTTTTGTCCTTGGATAATATTACATCTGATTTAGTCATGAATTTACTTTCCAGTTATTCCATTATTTAATTGAGATATTTATTCATCATGACCTAAAGATTCTTGTCTATTGCCTCTACATTTTTCACTTATGTATTTACACTACTAAATTTTAAAAGCACAAACTATACTGTCTTGAAGATAATCCATAACCTATTTTTCAAGCATTGTACTTTGATCACCTTCAAGTGGTTAAACTTTGCATAAATGGCCTACTTTGATACTAATTATTGGAGGTACAATCACTGAGAAGGTGGGGTGGGTAAATCAATGTCCAAATAATCCAACTTCAATTTTAGTCTTTATAAATACTTAACTAGTTACCATAAGCATTAATAAATCATACACATCATTCATAGTAAAGAGCAAGAGAGATAATGCAAGAGAAATCACATAACACATGACATATTTAGAAAAGCCTCTTGGGGGAAAAAACCCACTAGAACCTTTAATTATACTAATTTCCTATAATAAAAAGAACTAATTTAGACCAGCTATAGCTAATCAAGGAAATACAATCTCTATTTAGTGAGACTATAATCCAATAAGGTGCTACAACACCTATCTAACTGAGCTATAACAACAACCATACTTTTAGAAAGTTTCACCTTAGAAGGAAGTTTCAACTTCCTTAGATGTTGAGCTACCATAATAACACCTATGAACACATACACCTTTAAACTAATGTATTCAACCTTTAATGATGGACCTTTGATTATCACTCTTCACCTTCACTCATACTCAATCTATAAGAGCACTATTATGCTAATAGAATTATGACCTGTAGGTCATATAAATAGTCCTTACTCTATATTTTTCTTCAAATCATCCATAGGGAAATTTACTCCTCATTTTATCCATAATTAACACACACAAATCTCTCTTAAATCTCTCCCAAGTCTCTCACTCAAGTCTAGAAACCATCATCTTTAGTTCTACTATTTATAGAGCATACTTGATAATAAACACCTTGGTCACCCATTAGGCATGACTTATACTTAAGTAATTTATCATATAAATACATAGCTCAACAAAATCTTAATATGTCATATATAACATCTGTGGGTTATCCTTGAGCAACTATACCTTTTAATAAGGCCCTTATAGCTCTTTAGGTCTCATAAAGACCTATTCACCCATTTAGCACATCAAAAAGAAAAAAAAGAACATAGGACCACTTCCAAAATCATATGTCCACACTACATGACCCCTTAGTCATCTTAAAATTCTTAAAATCATCATTTCACTCTTCTATCCAAGCTCAATCAACATTTTGTTCACACAATCACAATGAATGAATACACAATTGACTTCTAAACATTTGTTCATACTGCATACAATTGTTCAAACCTTCAAAATGAATAAAAATGATCGTTATGGAGTCTAAAAAAACTCCCCAATATACAATTTATCATGAAACATTGAAATAACATCTATAAACTCTCAATTATCCTTCTCGTGTCACTTGTAGAACATAGTTGAACACATAATCCACTTTAGAGGTCAATAAGTTTAACTATAATAACAATTAGGCCTTAAAATTCATATTACTAGATGCATCTTGGAATCATTTACAAATTAATATTTTTAATTCATGGTCAAATTATGTATAGATTGAAATTTATGGCTCAAAACCCATACATTGGTCAATCCTTTGTTAAATTCATATATTTGAATTTAAACAGTCACAATTAAACCTTAAATGACATGCTCATATCTCATATCCTTTCTACTTAGATTAAAAATACACTATCAATCTCATTGTATTAATATATAACTTCAATACATATTTTACAAATTTTAAACCTTGAACATGTTTACCTCATCTCATGCACTCTTAAAACTTTGACCTCATGCACACTATCGATCTCTATGGATCAATCAGGTCTTTACCTTACAGTGCTCACCATTCAATCTTGCTCAAAACCCCCATGATAATGAAACTTGTCACCCTTTCACTCCTTTTGATCATTTAAACCATTAACCATTGATCACTTTTCCTCATCTCACTACTTCCTAAGTCCTTGAAACAAACATGCTCTATTCATCCATTTGTAAGGAGCTTGATCTTTAACTTTATTAACCAATGAACACATTGACCTATTTAACTTGATTCACACCATAGATCTTCAATGTATGATTTCTCATGAGACATTATATCTTCATTTGGTCTTAATATTTAACTTCATGAAAAATAGATTAAGTATGGGAACCATTGAAATATTCTTGGAAGGCTAACTTTGCACAGTCTTAACTTTTTCCTCGCTCACTCACATGTTCTCAAATTTAGACCATATGATCCCATCACATAGGATAATCCAACCATATAAAAAAATTATCATATAAACCTCACACATGTGAGATATAATTAAATAAATGTGCTCACTCAAATTTATCTATTCATAGAGTTAATTATGTTAAAAACTTGTTTGGGAGGCCAACTTTGGACATGCATATCTTTTGTCGTGCTCTAATGCTTGAATTTAAAGTTATCAAAAATTAAATAGGGATAAAAATAAACAAACCCATATGATCACCTTCACCTAAAATTTCCACACATTTGATATATAACTACATAAAAATTCTTACTCGGCTCTTCTTACCACATTGTAAATTTGGCTATGGGAAAATATTGTCAAACTGCTTCGGAGCCCAACTTTTCCCTTTCATATATTTTGACACATTTATATACATGACCTAATATTTATCACATAAAAATTGGGAACAATAATTAACAAACCTATCTGACCATTTCCTCCTAAAATCTCCATGTGTGTGAATTTTGGCATCATCAACAAGCTTACTTAGCTCTATTTAAACATAGAAAATACTATCGAAATGCTTGAGATCCCAACTTTACCCCCAAATATCTTTGATTATGATTAGGTTCATGACTTGATATTTAGTTCATATAAAATAGGGACTAATGTGATCAAAACCATATAACCAACTCCCCTCGACTTATCCACATGTGGTAATGGTGGCATCATCAAAATGCCTAATCAAATTTTTTTCCACTAGACCCAAAATGTCTAGATGAGAATAATGATGAATTGAGATAATTTTAATCATGCACACAAGATCTCCAATCATCCTTAACCACTTATAGGACCCTTTTCTCATGCTCAATACCTCTGAATCATCCCTAATCATTTCAAACCATGCAAAAATTGAAGATAAACCAAGCATCCTTCAAGCATATTAGGACAAACGCATTGCACACTTTGTCTTTGTCACTTAGACTATCAAGTCACTTCATCCACTCACCAAGGCACCTCTAAGAAATCATTGACAACTCTCCAAAAATGTGTGTGTGTGTGTGTGTGTGTGTGTGTGTGTGTGTGTGTGTGTGTGTGTGTGTGTGTGTGTGTGTGTGTGTGTGTGTGTGTGTGTGTGTGTGTGTGTGTGTGTGTGTGTGTGTGTGTGTGTGTGTGTGTGTGTGTGTGTGTTTGTGTGTGTGTATTAAAAGGTTAAGGTTTTTGAATAAATTATGTGTGTATTGGTTTTGAATGGATTTACGAGTTATAGGTATGGGATATATACTCTTTTTTTTTATAAAATTTTATAGCATTCATAATTTTATATATATATATATATATATAATTGGGGTTAATTATTGTCAATATATAACCATATAAATTCTTGAAACTAGGTAATTATTCCAATAGTAAATAATTCATCAACTATAATTCAAAATAATTGTTTGTGTATTTATATTCCTACATAATTTTATATATAAAAGGAAAATATTGATTTGGATGAGTTTATGTTAAATTTTTTCGTATTCATTTGTATAACTACTTGTATGAGGTAATTAAAAGTATTAGATATAGGATTTAATACATAATATTCATAGGCATATATGAATTACTTAGTCTTTATACAATTTGATTTGGGTAGTAAATTATAATAAGACTGAGACATATGATTATCAATTGAACATATTATATAGTATCTTATATATTGTGTACATGATAAGGTTGAGTTATATTATCACATAATTATTAATATCTAGACATAATTGATTGAGTATATAATATTTGATCATTTTAAATGAAAGTAAATCAAATAGTGCTATGAATTAATTGATTTGTGTATTTTGAAATAATGGAAATGGTAAATCATTGTTTTTCTGTGTTGGAATTTTTAATCACACATATTATATGCATTTTTAATCAAAAAAAATTAAATTGGGAATTATCTTGTATATTAAAGGAATTGAGATAATTTATTGTAGCTAGAATGTATACCAAGAGTATACGAGACACTCTAACATCTTAGACAATGGATTGTATACTTATAGTATAACATATACATTCTTAGAGTATGATTGTATAAAAATTTATATGTATACTTGAGAGTTTAAAAATAGTACATATATACGTGGTATAAACATTTGATTTGTTGGCAATGCTATAAATATAAGATTGGATATACCATATATAAATGTACACAAATTATTGTATGCTGGTAAAGATTATTATATATCACGTTAAAATGTATGCTTTGTTATATATTTAATGTTTAGGTGAAACATTAAAAAACAAGTTATTTATGTTTTAAATACATGTTTTATTAAGCTATTTTATGACTAGATTTTGTTATATTTATGGAATATGAACAAATAAATAAGTTGTGATTAATGTTATGTTTCATCAATGAAATAACATTTCAAGATATAGTTTGATATTTGGTAACTTCCAGTCTATATATAATTCTTACCCAAATCATATGTTTATATTAAGGACTCTTTATGATTTTGTTTATTATTTTGTAATAAACTAAATGAAATTAGATTCATTGCATTAAAATTAATAGACTAAATGTATGAATTTGATATTTTTGTACTTAACATATTTATATCTCCTAATAGGTAATATTTTGATTGAATCTATTTGTTCTTATGTTATTATATAATTTAACCAAATATCAAATTTATGTCACTAAAAAATTAGTGGATAGATTTGCTTAATTAGCATCATCAATGCAAGATGAGGTATAATGTCATTGAGTTGTGTGTATGAAATTGACTGATCCTAAAGATCATTAACTATTTTAAAACTTTGGAAAAAGTAATGTTTATAGTTAAACATTATCATTTCATGTGTTTGATAAGTTTAAATGTTTTTGTGATATCATATATGAATAGATTTATTTATTTTACACATCATGTATTAGTTATCTTACAACACATGGGTTCTAGTTTGTCACTCTAGATTCCAACATTATCGTTATCTACCCATATATTAAGGGAGGTCCATTCCCTTGTTGGTAGATAGTGTAGGTGATCAATGGTACATGGTTAGTATGGAAAATCACTTGGATGATTTTATCCCTCCCCACAACAATATTACACTAGAGACTACACTTGAGATTACAGATAGATACTCAAGTCAGGGAGACTCTTGAGTCATAGAGACCCATGTTCCATGGAGTTTTGTATCATTTTAATAATATTATTTGATACATTATTTATTTTTTAAATTGTACTATTTATTCATTTGTACATCCATAACAATTTATATAATTTTATATCAACTATGGATGAAATTGTATTATTACTTTAATGAAATAAATGCAGCCTTTATTATTTTTTCAACATTATTCATGTCTTGTTATATCATTATATTGGTGATAATTATATGAATGGATTAGATATAAAAATTTTGGGGTTAAATAAAATAATGAATTTATTTAAATATAACTTACATTACTCTAGTGAAACCTATTAGACGAATGTGTAAATAATTTAGAAAAAAATTACTGTATTCTGGTAAAACCCAATGGGGTTGTTACATTGTATTGAGCCAATCTAATACAGTAGTTTATTTGATTTTGTCATGGTTGAGGAAATTAAATCTCTAAATATCACAAATGTTTTAGGTTGAACTTGATTGTATCATCCAGCCTCACGAAGTGATAAGTATGATTGGGTTTCATGATTGAGTTAATTTCAACTACTGGGTAGTAAATCATAACTTCTCTAAGGTTGGGGGCATGTGCCTTACATTATATCTCTCCCTCTATCTCATTAGATATATGAAATTTATATGTTTGTGTGTTTTTCCTAATATTAGTTTCATATCTTTGAAATGATACATATTTTCAAATCAACTTACCAATAGTCAAGGTAGTTACATTAATACATAGGTGTACTCCTAAAATTTGATCTTCAAATTTCAATAAATTTAAATAATTTCAATTACATATTATATGAAATAATTATATATTGTAATATGATCTTGGTCATAAGTTAGTCACTAGTAAATCACTCAAGTTGGACTCACACAAAGACAAGATGTGTTATACACACCCAACTATGCATTCATTTCCCTTAAACTAGAAATTTAATTACTAGATTAAAGGGGTGAGGAATGTAGATGATATTTTATAGATAATATAACACCTTCATATTTTTCACTTAAAAAATTTAGACCTTGTTTGCTCCTCTTAGTTTTAGACCTTTCCTACTTTTGGAAGTCTTGCATCTACTCTATCTTGCGACCCTTGGACTATCTCTTGGTCTATATTTTCTTATGTTGATGACCCAGACCTTCTATCTTACCCAATTATTTTAAACACTATTTATCTCCCACCTATACAATTTCTGAGTCTATACTTACTTTCATATTCCCTAGGCACAATGTCTTAAGTGGACACCTACATCAACATGGGTCTCATGCTCTAGTGCAAGTGTTGAGTTCCCTAAAGTAATCCAATTTGAAAATGAAACATAATGTAGTAGTCGGTTTGATTTTGGTATGGTTGAGGTGATTAAATATCTCAATCTCCCAATTTTTTTAGGTTGAACTTGATTGTATCATTCAACCTCACCAAGTTATAATTATGATTGGGCTTCACAATTGAGTTAATCTCAACTACTGAGTGGTAAATCACCATTTATATAAGTGGTGGAATTTTCCTTCCAATATATCTCCCTCTCTCTCTCTCTCTTTCTCTCTCTCTCTCTCTCTCTCTCTCTCTCTCTATATATATATATATATATATATATATATATATATATATATATATATATATATATATATATATATATATATATAATTTGTGTGTGTGTGTGTCCTAATATCACTTTCATAGCTTCACAATGATACATATTTTGAAATCAACTTGCCAATAGGCAAGGTAGTTGAATCAATACAAAGGTGTACTTCTAAACCTTGCTCTTTAAATTTCAATCAATTTAAATTATTTTAATTTCATATTAAATGAACTAATTATATATTGTAACATAATCTCAGTTATAGGTCAATCACCATTAAATCACTCAATTTATACTCACAGAAAGATAAGGTGTGTTATATGTACCCAACTACACATATATTTGATTTAAATTAGAAATTTAATTACTAGATTAAAGGGGGGAATAATGTAGATGATATTTTATGGATAATATAGAACATTCATATTTTTCACTTGGAAAATTTAGACCTTGTTTGTTCCTCTTAGTTTTGGACATTTCCTTTTTTTGGAAGTTTTGCATCTACTCTATCTTTTGTCCCTTGGCCTATCTATTGGTCCAAATTTTCTTATGTTGATAACCCAAATCTTATATCTTTCACAAAATTTTTAAAACCTATTTATCTTCCACCTATGCAAGTGATGAGTCTATACCTACTTTCTTATTCCCTAGGCACTAGTGTCTTAGGTGGATACCTGCATCAACATGGGTCTCATGCTCTGATGCAAGTGTCAAGTGCCCTAAAGTAATCTAATTTTAAAATTAAATGTTTTTATGTAGAGTATAGTATCTATAGACATTCCAATTTACCTTTACACACTTTCCAATGATATATGACACACATTCTAATGCTCTTTTATCTTGAATAGGGTTAGCGATTCTAAGCTAATATCCTTGTTAAAGAAATAAATCCACTCTCCTTGTCAAGATACAAATAAAATAAATTAAAAAATGACATTTTTCAACAAATTTTACCCTATTTTATCCCTTAAATAAGTATATAGCCTTATTTCTGCATAAAATCCACTTTTACACACTCTTTCTAGATCTAATTAGGTCTCCCAAGGCATAATTCTAACTCATAATTCTTTATCCATACAATGACATACAATAAAACTTGATTTCCTTCAAAATTTCTTATCAAAAATTAAACCTTTAGACAATTACTCAATTTGAGGAAATTTGGATGGTGGGAACATGTACAAAACAAGATATTGTTTAGAAACCCTAGCCCAAGGTTTTACATAGTCTATAACAAGTTGAGAAGATAATTTTATTGTTTAACTATTAATAACAACGTTTCAAAGATAAAAAATGGTATAATATGGTTTGCACCAATACAATTCACCCCTTCAAATCATTAGCAATTCCTTTTAGGACATCTGTTCAACCTAACTTTCAAGTTAACTCTGATTGAGTTTGTTTAGCAGACTATCTCTAAACTATCTTGATAAAATAAAAAATAATAATGAAAAAATAAGAAAAATAACCTTAAACACATGAAGTAATAGGATTATAAGAACATAATAGACATAAATATAATACAAAACATGATATTTATAGGTTCTTGCTTTAATAAGTACACATGTACAATCTTCTTATTATCAAACTACAAGAAATAGAGTCTGTACTTTTTGCATTTAACAATGAGAAGCATTATATTTATTTATTGGAGCTATTATACTTCACATAAATTTCAATACTCTCTCTTCCCAAGTATTTCACACCTTTTAAGGTGTCCTACATTTGCTCTTACTACCTTTGAATCCCTCTAATAGCTAGTAGAAAGCTAACTAAATTACTTATTCATACATTAATGTTCATAGTTATTTATACACATGACTAAAGATCAATATTCTAGACATATGTTACTTTATATATTCCACCATAACGATTTCATAACTTGAATACTTTTCCAAACACACTTATGGCTCCCAAACTAGGCCCAACTAGTTCAAATTTTCAAAAAATTCCATTTTGGTAGGAAAAGTCAAATTTGAATTTATGAACACTTGGAGCTATAATAACATAAGTAAATGATACCTAGATATGTTTTAAGCCTTATAATACCCCTTATACTAATTTAAAATCTAAAATTGACTAATAAAACAAAATTTTCAACCATCTTTCTTCTACGATTGATGCTTCTTCATCATACTCCCAAGGGGAAAAGAAACAAGACTCAAGAATTGTTGTCCATGAGTTCTTCTATGAGTTTATGTCATTATATTTCATCCATGTAGTTTATTCAATGATTTTTTTCTTCTCACAATTGAAATACTTCTATATCCAAGTCTTCTTATACACTTGATTATTTAAGATGCATTCTATCTAATATAAATTGACTTGAGGCAATTTATACACTCAACATGAACCTATTGTAGCTACTTCCTATATTGTCCTTACATTTTTTTTTTCTTATTTGTAAGATAATAAGTAAAAAACATTTAAAATTATTACCATGCCTACACCAGTAGGTAATTCTACCTTACATACATGATTAGGACCAAGCAATTGAACTCATAGCTCAATGTGATATGTTTACTATTTCTTCATTTTCTTCCAATCCCTATGATGGTTCTTAATCTCCATTATTTTAACTTATCTTATTATCCTCATTTACATATTTTGTCTTCTTCCAAATACATATAAGCCTTCTAAGAATAAAATATAAAAAAATAAACTATCATCTTATTTCAAAAGACTTGCTTCATTTTGTGGATGCACCTCTTGATGTATTTCTACCCTATCTACATATTCTTGTAACTTTAGAAAGAAACATAACTTTTCTGTGTTTTCACTAACCTTCATAAAATTAGATTTATCTACTTTTTCCTATGATCTAATTATTCATTTCAATGCAAATTTATCATCAATGGTTCCTTTGAAAAGTGTTAATACACCATAGATACCATGTTCCCCATCATCACTCCATGATTCTATCATGAATAATATTTTTGGAGTTAAATAAAATGTTTCTAGTTCAACATACTATTATGCATACTACCTTTAGGTCTATTTACACCATTTCTCCTACATATTGTGACATAAGATCCAAAATAAAACTTACAATTTAGGACTTACTTCTTGGCCTTTAATTATAGTCTCATATTCCATACAAACTAATCTTCCTCTCCTTTGAACAACTACTATAGTCTTGTATACTTCTTCCAATGCTTCAGATTGTGATTCCAATTAAATGAGCATGTTCAGAACATGAAACTTCATGGAACTCCTTCTCATCTTCATTATCTATGTCTAGTCCTTACAGATGTCTACAAATTTATAATCATGTTTTAAATATAAATATAGAGTTTTTTTACCTCTTTAATGATGTACTTTCCCTAATGAGGTCTATGTTTTTCTCCATAGTGTGTTCCAAATATTTTTAATATATTATATATTAGTGTTCCATTATTTATATAATGTGATTATTAAACTCTATTATCCTCATTGTCTCCTCCAACATATAATGTTTAATCAAACTATATTGAACTTGATTCACACCATCTTGTCTTGATACTACTTATTCAAATAGGAAATAAAACATTATTCCATCCAAACCAATGTGTAATGATTATGTGTAGGTATTTCCATACCTCATATAACAATATAATTTATTCTCCTCACTTTTTAATCCATTATAAATAGTTTCCAATCCTTCACATACTTTTTTTTAGTGTTTTGGTCTTGTCTTATCAAGTCAAACTAAAATATTCTTATTAGTTATCCATCATAATTCATCCATGTGTATTCCTAGATGATTATTTTGTCACCCTATAAAACTTGATAAATATGATATTCTTACCATATCTTTGCATTTATAAATACATACATACATACATACATACATACATACATATATATATACTTTTTTTTAGTGTTTTGGTCTTGTCTTGTCAAGTCGAACTAAAATATTCTTATTAGTTATCCATCATCATTCATCCATGTGTATTCCTAGATGATTATTTTGTCACCCTATAAAAATTGATAAATATGATATTCTTACCATATCTTTGCATTTATAAATACATACATACATACATACATATATATACATATACATATACATATATATATATATATATATATATATATATATATATATATATATATATATATATATATATATATATATATATATATATATATATATATATATATATATATATATATATATATATATACCTCTCCACATGCCACCTTTATATACTACATATATACCACTAGTTAATGAATTAACACAAAACATGTGAGCCTTAAGAGCTTTCATGACTGTATTTTGATCATATTTTTCTTCCACATGTGTTTTTAGTCTTTTTCCAACTTTTTCATGATATATTCTTGTATTTATATCATTTTATTGATCTTCTTCATTTTACCTATCTTCTTGATTTAGTGTCTTAGGTTCTTGACACTTTTCATTTACAAGATCACTCTCATCCACTCATAAAAATATAAAGTCTTCAATTATATTTACTCTTCTTTGAGTTCTACATACCTTTTCCAACTCAATTTTTTCTTACTCTTTATTGATAGATGAATATATTTCACTTTGTATACTACTATATACTCTTCTTAACTACAATCTTATAACTAAAATGTCATGTTTATTCTCACATTCATTGATATTTTTCTTGACATAAGTTTTCTCTTCCCTCTCCACATGTGGATCTAGCACCTATTAAACTTGAATTTTTGTCTATATATTATCTTCCACTTTTAGTTTTAGTTTTAGGTTAAAGGTCTTTATACACATTACATCTTTTATTTGACTTTGTTCCTTTGTTTTACTTGAGCCTTTGGACATGGTACTCCCTCCTCATTCTACATTTATTGATAACTAATTGCCTCAATAGGCTGATCCTTAGGTTCTTTGACCTCAAATATCTCTACTCTCTCTAATTCCAAGACATGTTTGGTGGTTACCTCTTTATTACCTGTATACACATCAAAATACATGTTAGTATTAAAATTTGGAGCCCTCATGACTCTTTCATTTTCTTCCTTCTTATAAACTTCAATGTCAAACTTCCTCTCTTGTTTAGTGTCATTGTCAAGACACTTTTCACTCATATGAATTATATTTTTCCCCCTTTTCTTCTAGTATATCCCTCATATTCCTAACCACCTTATTTATTTTTGAACCCTTCATTCTTAATTGCTCTTCTAGATGTCAATTCTTCCTCAAAAAGACCACTTTCTTTGTTTAGCTTAGTGACCTTATCTACTAATATGCTTTATTGTTCATTATCTTCCATGTCCAACTTTGTAGACTCACACCTCTCCATATTCACCATCTCAAAACAACTTGTCTTCACTTATTTATTAGGGGATTTTATCAAATTCAAACTCTCAATGGCTTTACCAAATTATTTTTTGGTTTCCATCAACATCACTCTCTATTCCATTCTATCTTCAATACCTTTCAATGTTAGAAGGATATGTGTCATCCTATTTTGATCTATAGTATAGTTATTTTCTTGAACATCATGAACATCCTTCCTATAAAATTTTTGTGGCCTCCCTAGAAAAAAATGTAAAATTTCCATGGGCATTATATCACATAAAACTTTATCTTTGTAACTACCTATATAAAATTCAACCCAACTTTGTTTACTTACCATGAATTGATGCCCTTCTTGAACCCATGATACTTTATAAGGGTGTGGATGTGGAATTTTACTCAATCCTAGTTTTTTTACCATCTCTAAAGACACTATATTGTTTGTGCTTCCTCTTTTAATAACCACATTATAACATTTTGCCTTTTTTGACATCTACTCTTAAAAAAAATTCTTTTATGATTTGGTCTATGGACTTGATCTCTTTGATACAAAAACACTCTTCTCATGAGTAAGGAATCACCTCT
Source organism: Torreya grandis (assembly GCA_037957365.1). Taxonomy (NCBI): domain Eukaryota; kingdom Viridiplantae; phylum Streptophyta; class Pinopsida; order Cupressales; family Taxaceae; genus Torreya; species Torreya grandis. The sequence continues at coordinate 2,838,034 of JARHVA010001493.1, read as the reverse complement.
TACTTGCCTTCTTTCTTTATTTTATTCTCTTGAATTTTATTAATAATCCCTACAAATATATAATAGACATTCCATTTCCCTATGTCCTTATTTATTACAATATCAAAAGTGTCCTTAAAAATCTTATCTTTTTCTATTCCTTATAAAAATTTCATTAGTTCTTACTCTAATAGATACAAATGGTCTTACCTCATATGCATGATATTGTGGCCTCATGATTTCTTAGACTTCTTGTGAATGATCTTATGGCCTTTTGAACTACTTATCTAATACATCCTTCAATTAAACTTGGTTTTAAAGGTCCTTGACCTTGTTGTCCTCCATTGCCTTATACATTTGATGTCTATGAACTTTGTGATATTTATCTAAGAGAATTCTCAATAACTCCATTATCACATTCAAAGGTGAAATCATTTGAGTAAACTAACCCATCAAATGATCCATCATGTCATCTTGACCTATGTTACCCCTATCCATCCTTTGTTCAATGGGACTTTATTCTTGGTTTCCTATCTTGTAGTTGAGTTCTAAGCACATTGTGTCTAATCTCCATTTTTCCTTGTAAATTTATACCTTTTTTACTCTCTTTTAATCTATCTAAGTTTACTTGTCTCTTCTTGATATATATTGAATCTTATTTGAATAAGTTTCATGAACTTTCAACAATTATAATAGTAGTATTCTTTTCACAAATCACAAGTCACCCATAACCAAGAGAAAACCTTGATCTGATACCAAATGATGTAGAGCATGGTATCTATAGTCATTCTAATTCACCTTTAAACACTTTGCAATGCACTTTGACACACATTCTAATACTCTTTTGTCTTGAAGAAGCTTATGAATTCTATGATAGTATCCCTATTGAAGTACTAAATCCACTTTATTTTTTAATATATGAATAAAAAAATTAAAAAAAGACCTTTTTCAACACCATTTACCATGTTTTATCTCTTTAATAAGTTTATATATTTAGTTCTACTCAAAATCCACTTTTACACACTCTTTATAGACCCAATTGAGTCTTCCAAAGCTTAATTCTAACTCAGACTTCTTTATTCATAAACTAATAAGCCATACAACTTGATTTAATTAAAAATGTCTTACCAAACATTTAACCTTATCTAATTATAGAATTTGAGAAATTTTTGATGGTGGAAACTCATACAAAATAAGATTTGGTTTAGAAATCCTAGCTTAGGATTTTACATAATCTATAACAAGATGATAGGATAATATTTTTGTTTAACTCTTACTAAAAACATTTCAAAGATAAAAAAATTGTAGAATATGGTCTGTGCCAACATCCTTCTCCCTTCCAAATCATTATCATGTCTTTTTAGGATGTTTGTTCAACCCACTTTCAAGTTAACTTTGGTCGAGTCTGTTTAACTGACTATCTTTGAGAGTGTCTTGACAAACTAACAAAGAATAATGAAAATCTAAGACAAATAAAATTAAAAACATGTAATAATAGGATTATAAGAACATACTATATATAAATATCATCCAAAACATCATATTTATAGGTTCTTTCTTCAATAATTACACACACACAATCTTCTTATTATCAGACTATAAGAAATAAAGTCTGCACTTTTTATCTTTAACAATGATAAACCTTTTCTTGATATATTAGAGATATTATACTTCAAATACATTTGAATACTCTATCTTACCAAGTATTTCACACCTTTTAAGGTATCTTATATTTTCTCTAACTACCTTTGGATGCTTATAACAACCAATAAAATGCTAACCAATGTACTTAATCATACATTAATGTTCATAGTTATCTAGAAACATGACTAAAGACTCATATTCTATACATATTCTAATTTAAAGATTCCACCCTAAAAATACCATAGCTTTAATACTTCTCTAAACACAATTGTGGTTCCCAAACTAGGCCCAACTACTTCAAAATTTCAAAAAAGCCAAATTTGAATTTATGAGCAGTTGGAGCTATACTAACATCAGGAAATGATACCTAGAGATTTTTTAAGCCTTATAAGACTCTTTATACCACTTTATAAGCCAAAATTAACTAAGAAAACAAAATTTGCATTCATGTTGCTTTTGAGAGTGATGATCTTGCATCATGTATCCTAATGGTCAGCCTAAGTTTCTTAATGTGATTTATTTCTACAAAATGATTGATATAAATATAATATCAACCCTAATTCATTCCTAACATATAAAAGACCAAAAAGAGACCAAGACAACTTATCAAAAGCATTATATCTAGCATCTAATTTAGAAAATCCTCCATATTTTATCTTTTTCTCATATCAATCATAGGGAGAACATATATAAAAGTCTAAAGTATTGAAGGAGAAACCCAAGATCTATATTTTCTAAGTTAAAAGATATTTCACTATTATACATTACACATATTACATGATTCACACACAATCCAACATGTAAGGGAGAACTACATCAGTTTGAATCCATTTTCATAGTATTAGATATGTAGGTAATGTTCATTATGTTGGAAATATGATTGTCATTGATGTCAAAAGGATAAGATAATATTGATAAATATAATATTATGTTTGATATCAAAAGGGACACTATGGATGTCATTGATGTCAAAAAGATCAAGTAAAATTGATGAATAGAAGAGCATGTTTCATAGTTACACTATACAAAGTTTTCATGCTTTTAAAAACACCATTAATTGATGTTTAAAGTCAAATAGATAGAAGATCTATTGATTTTTTCATGAACATTCTATAAATATGGTCCGTAGGTTCAGACGAGAAGGAATGAGATAAAAATTGATTTATTAAGCTCTCAAACTAGATATGGTTTCTCAATAAAACCCTGAGGGTTCAGCCATGGTGTCAATAGGCAAAGTTTTATGTTAATGTTGACTTGGTATAGCCTAGAATCAATAACTTAAGTTACAACTTAAGCCTTTATCTTCATTAAGAAATTGACCCCTCAACCTAGTAATTATTGACTCCAAGCAATGATCATAAGACTTAATATTTCCTAAGTCTTAGACTTTATATTATATCCTAGCTTGATCAATGACCCATGCTTCATTATACGTAGATGATTAAATGGAGTGAAGCAAAGTAAATTTTTTAAAAGGTGCTCTAAGTGAATGTGTGAGTGACAAATGTCACACTCATAGAGTTTCTCAAATAGAGACCCAATGAGCATAAGCTTGTCAAAGTTAATAAATGAGCTAGTTATAAGATCAATGGTTCATGCTTAATCATACATTGGAGATCTAATGGAGTGTAAAGAAGTCAAAGTACCAAAAGTCCCTCTAAGTGAACATGCTAATGCTAAGTATCACAAGTACATGAGTCTATAATATAGAGGAACAATGAGAGTGTACCTATCAGATATAAAGATTGAGCTTTTTAGAAGATATGATGGCACATGGAATCTTGGATGAGTAGATATAATGGATTGAGTGGACTCAAATGCAACAAAGTGATCGATGCTTATCGACATAACATCAAGTTCAAGAGGATTGATAGAGTGGAAGTGATCCAATGATATAGGAATAAGTGAGATGGGATAATGAAATCAACATTTAATATCTTAATAGAGATAAATAACTTTCATCTTTAAAGATCCAATGGCACATAAAAGATAGGATCTGGAGATCGATGGATGTGTTTTAAGGAGAGGAACATTAAATTTCAACATCATACAAATATTTGATGGAGTGAGAGAGCTTAGAGATGGCGTGAAGGAAAAGATCAAATCCTAGTATTTAAAGTGTTTAAATATAAATGATAACATGTAGGAATATGTAGGAGCTTGTGTATACACAATGAATATTGACACATACAATGAGATTGATCGATCCAACTGATCAAATCTACATTAAAGATCATATACATCAAAAATTGAATATAGTAGATGTTGTATATAGTAAATAAACTTGTAATTATGGTATTATAAATGGAATAAAGATGTAGGAAACTAATAGTTCATTTTATAATGAACTAGAGTCCATAATTGGTGTGATGTGTTATATTTCAAGTGTGAACACATAGAAGATATGGAACCCTACATCATTTATTTATAAATATGATATCTAGGATAAATTAAACATTATTGGTGTAATTTTAGTTGTGTCAAACAAAAAATATAGACACAAAACCAGAGGGTAGAGAAGAAAAGAAGAGGCTAGAGAGAGAGAGAGAGAGAGAGAGAGAGAGAGAGAGAGAGAGAGAGAGAGAGAGAGAGAGAGAGAGAGAGAGAGAGAGAGAGAGATGAAGTGTGTCAAATAGATGCATATATAGACATAAAAAGAGAAGAGAAGAGAGGAAGAAGGCACAAAGATAATGTTCATATTATATATTAGACCTATAAAAAATAATAGAGATATAGATTCATCTATGAATTTAATTTATAAATTGGATTTGTAGATCTATTAGAAAAGTTTGATAGGTTCATACCATTAGTGGGTGATTCCTTATAGTTGGTACTCTTAAACTAGGGGATTGGTATCTACTTAGGGTTGGTTCTCTAAAATGCGTAACTAGTGAGGTTTACCAATGAGGCTTTGAACTATGATGCTATATTAGAACAATAGTTTCCAGTATCTATTCTCACTATGGTTTTTCCCTTTGGGTTTTCCATATATAAATCTAGTGTCATGAGTATTTATGTGTGTATGATATTTTCATGTTTGATTTGATCTATACACACACACACACACACACACACACACAAACACACACACACACACACACACACACACACACACACACACACACACACACACACACACACACACACACACACACACACACACACACACACACACACACACACACACACACACACACACAAACACACACACACACACACACACACACACACACACACACACACACACACACACACACACACACACACACACACACACACACACACACACACACACACACACACACACACACACACACACACACACACACACACACATTAATCTACATTAAAATTATTTAAATAACTAGTTTTGAATTGATATATTAATTCACCCCCCTTAGTATGTAGTTGTGTTCCAATAATTGGTATCAACACCTAGGTTTCCTTGAAAGAAGCTTAATCAGATCAGGTAGATATTGGAATAGTGAACATAATGGCTAGTTAATAAGGATATTAACCCAAAAAGGCACCTCTGTTTGATGGATCTAACTATGCATTTTGGAGCATAAGAATGGAAACATATCTTTCCTCATTAGGGTTTTATGTATGGATGTCTATGCTAAATGGATATAAAACCCTTACTACAACTCCTACTGATCAGGTTGATAAGAAGGCATATGAGAGAAATGCCAAGGAAAAGAATGTTATTATTTATAGATTGCCAAACTTAGAGGTTGTCAAACTTATGCACTATCAGAATACATAAGACATCTGAAACAAGTTAAAGGGTATCTATGAAGGAAATGACAAGGTAAAACAATCCAAGCTATACAATTATAAAGGCAAGTTTGAGATCCTTAAGATGAATGAAGAGTAAAAGATTGTAGACTACCTCCTCAAGGTAGATGAAATAGTAAATGTAATCAAAGGCCTTGGAGAAGAAATTAAAGATTTAATCATTATCAATAAGGTTTTACGATCTTTGCCATCAAGATACAATTCTGAAATATCTATAATAAAAGAAGCAAGAGATTTAGATAAACTCACTATTGATGAGTTTCATGGGACATTCACAACCTATGAGATGACAATAGGAGAGGTAGAAACCTTCAAGAGATAATATATATTCAAATTGGCCAAGAAAGTAAAGGAAGAAACATCTACATCTAAATATAAGGAGACTGATGAAGAATAAGCTAACTTTATTTGAAGAATAAAGAGAGGATCTGGAAAGTACATAAGTAAGTCACGCTTCAAATTATTTAACTATGGTAAAGTGAGATATTTATTACTAAATTCCCTTATAATAAAAATGATAACTCTAAGAAACTAGAGAGTGACAAAAAGGTAAAACTCTACCATCCTAAGAACTTATTCAAGAATAAGAAAGGTCTATACATAAAATAAGATAGTGACTCAATAGAAGATAGTGATAGTTCAAATCATGATCATGACTATGCTTTTTTGGCTAAGGGAAATGATTCAATATTCATGAAAGTAGGATCAATTTCTATAAATCTAGATTAAGATAAAGTTAAAGACTTGGATGAAGAAAAAGGAGAAGTGGATCTAGAATGTGAGCTCATATGTGCTCTAGATGAGATTTACAAGTTGAGAAAAGAGAGAAAAAAAAAAGATTAGATAAAAGGAAAATGAGAAAATGTCTAAAAATCTTGAAAAATATGATCAAATGGTAATTAGTCTAAAGACACAAGTTGAAGAGGCTAAAATAATAGAATATGTAGTCAAAATAGAACTGCAATCTAAATCTAATGAATGTGTGAAGCTTGAGGTAGAAATAGTGGCTTTGAGAAAATAACTTACAAAATCTAAAGGTCAACTAAATAAAAGTCTGAAGTTGATAGGAGGATCAGACATTCTTGATAAATTGATCAACTCTCAAAATCCATCAAAAGAGAGATCTGGTCTTATTTATGAGAAAGGAAAAAAGTTCCCCAACTAGTACATCTACTAACCTATATGAAAACTTCAAAGCAGAAGGAGAATCAGGAGCAAAGAAAGAGAAATCTTGGAAGGATATAAAGATAAACTCAAACATAATTGATGTGAAGAAATATAAACCTAAAAATAAGCTTTTCAATAGAAAAATAATACATAGGTAGTTGATGTTTCTGGATACACCAAGGTGAGAAACTTGAATAAGCCACAACTTAGAAGAATTCCTCATGATGTACCAAGAAATGCTATGATTGGGTATTCCTCATATTTTTATGGTTTTTGTTATATCTATAATCATTTTGGTAATAAGGCTAGTAATTTTAGAGTTGTAACTACAAGAATAATAAATTTTGTAAGTAAAAATTCATTTTTACCCTTGGTAGATACAAATTTAATGTGTTATAATTTCAATAACTTTGGTCACATAGCTAAACATTGTATAACTAGATTTGTAAGATCAAAGTACACAATGTAAAGAAAGACATGCCTCTTAGTATGAACAAAGGTTCACAAGTTTCTAAAAATAAGATAAATAAGAAACCCAAGGATGTGTGGAGAGTGAAAAATCATTCCATGATTTCTCACACTGCACTCCATGCCAAGCAGCAAAATTTATGGGTGATAGATAATGGCTACTCAAAATATATGACTAGTGACAAGAGTAAGTTGACCAAATTGAGAAAATGTAAGGAAGGATATGTTATCTTGGGAGACAATGCAATATTAAATATCAAAGGAAAATGAAACCTTAAACGTAGATGGTAAATTTCCTACACATGATGTCCTTTATGTTGAAGGATTGAAGCATAATCTGCTTAGTGTCAACCAAATATGTGATAATGGATACAAGGTCACATTTTATGCATAATGCTACAATTTAAAGAGATCTAAAATAATAATTACATAAGGGAATAGGACCTAGAGCACTATTTACAATCTTGTTGAAGTGAATGGTAATACTTTCTTGATGGGAAAGATTGATGAGAGTTAGTTGTGGCATATGAGAATGGGCATGTCAACTATGATAATCTATTCAAAATGAGATAAAATAAGTGTGTAATACACATGACCAAGATAACCAAACCTATGGATATACATACAAGGAATGTCAACTAGGCAAGCAAATAAGGGTCAAATTTCAAACAAAAGAGAATGAAACTACAAAGCCTCTACAATCAGTTCATACTAATCTTTATGGTCTTGCCAAGACAAGAAGATATAAAAGAGAGTGGTAATTCATTTTATTTGTAGATGAATACTCATGAATGAAATGGATAACCTTTTTGAAGGACAAATCTCAAGCCTTTACGAGATTCAAGATCTTTAGAGCCATGGTTGAAAATGAGATTGGAAGAAAAATCAAATGCTTAAGATTTGATAAAGGTGGAGAATGCACCTCAAATGAATTCATAGAGTATTGTGAGAATCAAAGGATTAAAAGGCACTACTCTACAACAAAGACTCCATAAAAAAATGGAGTTCTTGAGAGAAATAACAAAAGAATCAATAAAATGGCTAGAACAGTATTAAAACAGGACAAGTTACTTGATGGATATTGGAGAAAATTAGTCCAAATAGTAGTATACCTCTTAGACAGAGTTCAACTAAGGGTTCAAAGTTACAAAACTCCTTATGAGCTATGGTATGGAAATCCTACCTTTTTCAAGTACTTAAAAGTGTTTGGAATCAAATGCTACATCAAAAGAAAGGATGATAAATAAGGAAGCTTTGAATCAAGATGTGATGAAGGAATATTTCTTAGTTATTCCACTCAAAGAAAATACTATGTATGTTACAATAAGATATTACACAATATGGTGGAGAGCATAAATTTCAAGGTATAAAAAGCCATAAAACATGTTAAACTTAACAAGGAAACTAGTAATAAAGAGTCAAATATTGAAGAAGAATTAGATAGTGAAGAGGTTGAGAAAAAGAATGAAAAAACACTTCTAAGGTTTTTTTTAAAGGATCATCTTAAAGAGCAAATAATTGGAAATAATAATGAAGGAGTTAAAAATAAGAAGAAGATCTTCAATGAACAAGGAGCAAGTAAGTTTTGCTCTAATGTTTAAAATTAAGCCTAAGAGCTATGTTGAAGCTGAAAAGTATGATAATTAGCTAAAAGCCATGAAAGAAGAACTGAGCCAAATAGAAAAGAACAAAGCTTGGTAATTAGTTCCAAGACCCTCAAACAAGAATTTGATAGGAATAATGTGGATATATAGAAACAAGCTAAATAAGGATGGAGTTATAAGAAATAAAGAGAGATTTGTGTGCAAGGGATATGCACAAGTAAAAGGCATAGAATTTGAGGAAACATTTTCCCCAGTTGTTAGATTGGAAGCTATAATAATGTTTCTAGCATTATTTATTTACAATAAGTTCAAAGTCTATCAAATGGATGTAAAGTTTGCTTTCTTGAATGGGAACCTAGATGAAGTCTATATTGAACAACCAAAAGGTTTTTAGTTTTTAGATGAAGAAGATTATGTGTGCAGACTGCAAAAAACACTATATGGTCTAAAAATGTCACCTAGAGCATGGTATTCAAGATTGGACCAATACCTGAAACAATGAGGTTTCAATAAAGTATGTGAAAACAATAATCTATACTTCAAATCAAAAGGTGAGCATATGTTTATTATTTTTGTGTATGTAGATGACATCATCTTTGGTGGTAGTAATAACAAAATGTGAAAAGAATTTATTACACAAATGTAAAATGAATTTGAGATGTCTATGCTAGGAGAACTTTCCTTGTTCTTTGGTATAAAAATAACATAATCTAATGAAGGGATATTAATATCCCAAACCAAGTGTGCAAAGGAGATGCTCAAGATATTTTGAATGGAAGATAAAAAACCAGTTAGTGTTCCCATGATAACTGGATGCAAGTTGAGAAAAGAGGATGAGTCCCTAGATGCAAATCAGACTATGTATAGATCAATGATGGGCAACTTACTATACCTAACTAAATTAAGACCAAATATCATGCAAGAAGTATGAATGGTTTCTATATTTCAAGTTGCTCCTAAAGAGTCACATGTTAATGCAATGAAAATAGTCTTTAAATACATCAAGAACACAATTGACTACGGCTTATCATACCCTACAAGTGAAGATTTCACTTTGATAGAATATGTAGATGTTGATTGGGTAGGAAGTGTGGATGATAGAAGAAGCACTAATGGTGGTGCATTTTTTCCTAAAAATAGACTTGTTTCATGGTTGAGCAAAAATCAATATTCAATTACTCTTTCTACATGAGAAGTAGAGTATGTAGCAATAGTGGCATATTACACTCAAGTATTTTGGATGAAGAAAACACTCAAAGACATCAAGGTAGGTTAAAATTCACCTATTTATATTCTTTGTAATAATTTAAGTGCAAAAATATATCAAAGAATCCAGTGATGCATTCTAAAACCAATCATATATCAATCAAGTATCACTTCTTAAGAGAGAGGGTTGTAGATCAAGAGGTCACAATAGAATATGTGCCAACTAAATACTATATTATAAACATATTCACCAAACATATTCTCAAGGAAAAATTCAAATATTTGAGATAGAATTTGGGAGTGGTGGCTCTTACACCAGATCAATCAATCACTAGTGATAGGGCATGGTGTATGGGGAGTCTCATGGAAGCTTAACTAATCCTTGAAAGAAGAGAGAAAAGTCAACTCAGGTATGTATACTTCTAAAAATTACTAATGAGTTGAAAGTTATAGATTCTTTGAAAAAATCCTTTATTTGATAAAGGGGAAGAACACTTTAGATAAATAGTGAGGAGACCCTTTAACATTGATGACAAAGGGGGAGAAAAAGGGAAAATTCTCTTTGTAAAATTTTGGAGAAAAAGTACAAATGCTCTATTTAAAATTTTAGAAGAGTATACCAAGTGTCCAAGATGAGTATTAGGAAAATGTGCCATTGCCTAAGGAGGGAACATTTTGGTATGAACAACTTTAGTTCATACTTATCAAAAGCTAATGCAAGCAATGCTAGAGAAGGAGATAAATTAATAGAAGATCATAACATTAAGTTTGCATTAGAGTATTTAGTTTTCCATCTATGCCAAAGGGGGAGATTTTTAGAAATGTGATTGTCATTGATGTCAAAAGGACCAAGTAAAATTGATGGAGATAAGAACATATTTGATACCAAAAGGGACACTATGGATGTCATTGACGTCAAAAGGATCAAGCAGGATTGACGAAAAGAGAGCATGTTTCAAAGTTGTCATGCTTTTATAGAGACTATTTATGGTTGTTTAAAATAAAATATATAATAGATATATTATGTGGTTTTCATGAACAATCTATAAATATGGTCAACAAGTTTAGAGGAGAAGGAATGAACTCAAAATTGATTTATTTATCTCTCAGGCTGGATAGGGTTTCTCAGTAAAACCCTAATGGTTTAGTCATGGTGTCAAAAAATAAATTTTTATTTTAATGTTGAGTTTTTATAGCCAAAAATTGGTAACTTAAGCCTTTGTCATCACTAAAAAAACTGTCCCTTGATGCAAAAATTATTGACTTCGAGAAATTATCAAAGGACTTAATATTTACTAAGTCTTAGACTTTATATTATGTCCTTGATTGATCAATGCCCCATGATTCATCATACATAGATGATCCAAAGGAGTGAAGTAAATTCAAATTGTCAAAAGGTAATCAAAGTAAACATGCAAATGATAAGTGTCACATTCACAGAGTTTATCAAACATAAACCAAATGAGTGTAAGCTTGTTAGAGTTAATAAATGAGCTAGTTGGAATATCAATGGTTCATGATTAATCAGACATTATAGATCCAATGGAATATGAAAAATTCAAAGTGTCAAAGGTCACTCCAAGTGAATGTGCTAATTCAAAGTGTCACAAGCACATGACTCTATTAGATAGAGGACGAATGAGAGTGAGCCTATCAGATATAAATATTGAGATTTTTAAAATATCTAATGGCACATAAAATATTGGATGAGTATATCCAACAAAGCAAGTGGACTCAAATGCAACAAAGTGATCTATGTTTATTGAAACAACAAAAGTTAAAGACTAATCAATTTTGAGAAGATAAATGGAGTAGAAGTGATCTAATGATATAGGAAGAAGTGAGATGAGATAAAGAGCTCAAAGTTTAACATCTTAATAGAGATAAAGAACATGTATCTTCAGAGATCCAATGACATGTGGAAGATAGGATCTGATGATCATTGTATGTAATTTAAAGAGAGGAAAATTAAAGTTTAGTAGCATACAAAGATCTAACAGAGTGAGAGAACTTAGAGATGCCACGAAGAAAAATATCAAAGGCCAATGTTTAAAGTGTTTAAATACAAATGGTAACATGTAAGAACATGTAGGAGCTTGCATATAAGCCTTGAATCTCAACACATATAATGAGATTGATCAATCCAACCAATCAAATCTACATTAAAGACAATGTGTATCCAAACTTGAGGCTAATATATGATATAAATAGTAAAGAGACCTAAAATTATGATGTGATGCATGAAATTGAGACATAGGAAACCAACAGTTCATGTCATAATGAACTAGAATCTAGAATTGATGTGATATGTTACAATACAAGTGTGAACACATAGAATATATGGAACACTAGATCATTTGTTTATAAATATGATATATATGACAAAGGAAAAGTTTATAGTGTAATTTGAGTTGTGTCAAACAAAAAATATAGACATAGAACCAGAGGGTAGAGAAGAAAAGAAGAGGCTATAGAGAGAGATGAATTGTGTCAAATAGATACATATATAGACACAAAGAGAGAGTAGTAGAGAGAAAGAAATCATGAAGAGAATGTGCACAGTATGAGAATTTTAAATATTAGACCTATAATAAAGAATAAATATCTAGATTCATGTATGAATCTAATTTGTAAATTGGAGTTATAGCTCCATTAGAAAATTTTGATAGGTTGGTGCCATCGGATAAGTTGAGTGGGTACATAAATTATGGAGTGGGTGATTTTTTATATTTCATTCTCTTAAACTAAGGGATTGGTGTCTCCTTAGGTTTGATGACCTTAAATGTGTAACCAGTGATGTTTGTCAGTAAGGTTTTGAACTATGAGACTAGATTAGAATAGTAGTTTCTAGTAGCTATTCTCACCATGGTTTTTCCCTTTGGGTTTTCCACCTATAAATCTAGTGTCATGAGTATTTATGTGTGTATGATATTTGTATGTTTCATTTTATCTACATACATCTATTAATATACATTAAAAGTATTTTAATAACTAGTTTTGAATTGATATGATAATTCACCCCCTTTTAGTCTCTAGTTTTATTCCAACACATTGACAAAGGGGTATTTAGGGTTAGCTCAACACCATGTGTCCACTAACCCATTTTTATCCAAAGTTTCTATGAATATGAAGAACTAGGGTTTTAAAATATCCTGAGGAATGATAGTCCATGACCCATATCTAAATGCACTAGAGTGATTCTAAAGACAACCCCAAAATCATTTAGGTGGTCACATCCTTTTCTAGTATTTATTTCATGATAGACACCTATTTTATGATTAAATAATAACATGTATGAAATTATCTAAGTCTAATGCTAGTATCCATAGATATGACACTTAATCCAAAATTTGGTGATTGTTATAGAATAATCTTCCATTTTTCTTCCTACATGTTTTAAACCTTTTACTATATTAGCATCAGAACCAATAAAGTACTTTTTTCTTTGTCATTTCCATATCTAACATAGTTTTACTTACTATTTTTAGACAATATCAGAATAATAAATTTAATACATAGTATAAATAAGTATAACACCCAATTGCCTTGCTATAGAGATAGTTTATCACCCTTGTGCAGTAGGTTGTCTCCATCCCCTCTAACCGTAGATAACCCCAATCTAAAAAATTTAGGGTTAAACAACAATGTGTGCATTGGGACATATCTCATTGAAATCGAAGATGGTAATGAATAATAGGAATGGTTTTCTAAAATAGACATCAAAATTGATGAGATAAAGTCTTTCAAGGAAATAATATATGAAGATGAAGAGGAAGGAATTGAAGTTGAGGAGAAAAAGATAGGTGGAGACTTTGAGGGGGTTGAGAAGGAAAATTTTGACTCATTATAAACTAAGTTATTATCAAAAAAAGAGGGAGATGTAAAATATAAGGAGGATGAATAGTAAATCCCAACTCAAGGATCATTTTTAGCTACACCACCTAGTTCTCCATCTGAAACTACTTCAACAACAACTATTGCAAAATATGTTCCCCCAACTTCCTCTTAAACTATGAGTACCCAAGTCTTGTATTATTTGGTCATATCTTTTATTTTCACCACTAAAATAGGTACTACCAATTATTTGCATTATTTGATCCTATTGAATAAGTCACAAGCATCCATAATGTTATCTCTACCTACTGCAACCCAAATTTATATAATTTGGTATTTCCATCTTATTTATCAAACTATTATAGGTTGGCATTCCACTACTAATCCTATTTTGGTTTCTCATACATTATTTACAATTTACATGCATAATTTTACTAGTATACTAGTAACTTACTCATTTTTTAATGATACTAACCCATAACGCCAAGAGCCAAATAAATAACAACATTTTGAAAATATAGTGAGTACATCCATTTTTCTACACAAGGTACACCTCCTAGGATATCTACACAAGTAGGTATGTGATTTTACCAAGTCAAACCAATGAACTTAAAAATAATTTTAGTACATAAAGAACAAGGAAAGATAAAATACATTATTGATATGCAAGTTGAAAATAAGGTCACTGGCTAGAGGAAGACCTTTCCTTCCTTTCTATAACTGCTTACACCACCCATACAACCCATATTATTATAGCTTTGGTGCATCCCCCAATGAAATATCCTCTTTATACCCATACATCCATAGAATAAATAGAATCAAAAGATATGGTCTAGGTCCCCTCCTAGATTCAAAGGTTACAAGAAGAGGAAGAAGGAAGGCATGATTTTATGGTTACTAAGTAACCAATAGTGGGTTTACATTTTGATAGGAAAACAAACACATTGAGAAATGTAAAGAGAAAATAGTGGTGGAAGAGGGGAGAAGTGTAGAATTAGAACAAAGAGAATACTTTTTCTCTCTAACAAAGAAGAGAAAGTTTAACTCCTTAAAATGAAATGAATATAAGGAGGATCCCTATATTTTTTTAGATTCCACTATAGGAAGCATAAATTAGATGTTTATGAGTGACAATAAATCAAGGAATTTTATGTATCTAGGTACATGATACATTAATATATCATGTCCCTAGATACATAGCAAGGCAGAAATTACAACATGCAAATATTGTTCTAGATTCTAGAAAAATTATTGATAATGTGCAGTGTAAAAATAATCTATACAATGTTCTTGAGGTGATAAGGTTTATTAATATTGAGTCTTAGCCTAAATGGGGATATGTCTACCAATAATATAATAAATTTAAGGATACAGATGGAAACTCATTAGTTTTGGGTAGGTTAGTAGGAATAACGTCTACACCTATTTAAAATCAATAACTACACTAGAAGTAGCATGGTTCATATTTATGTTAACTACCAAGAAAGATAACTTGTTTGATTTGATCAAGAGATGTAAACCTTAGTTCAATAATTTATTATTCAATAAGAAAGATCCATCTCTATTTTGAAAGACATGAGAGTGGCAGGATAAAATACTATTCTCAATAAGTTGGTTATCAAGCCCATTTTTGAAGGTTTGATAAAATATACAACTTATATCTTCCAAGACAAAATTAAGGGAAATTTTATAAGACTAATTAAAATATCTTGCAATTGATTAATTTTAATAAGGGGAGGGTCACTAGAATTGGTAGTTTTTATGTAGAAGTTAAGGCCATAATGATTTTGCACAAAAAATTAATGGACAAGATTCCATAGTTGTTCAAAAGGTATTTGATTGATTTTAAAACAATTATCATTGATTTATAGGCTATTCATTCACTATATTTATGTATAGAGGCACAAAGTAATCTATCGTTGATTTAACAACACCACTAGCACCTATGTTGATGTGGGTTTTATACACACCCTTAGTGTTCCTTATGAGGATACATCTATTGTTTTAGGATAAATTAAGAGAGTAATTCCAAGGCATGAGTTATAGTGTATTTAGTTTTATAACAACCTATTGATGGAATAGTGGTTGAATGACATATATTGTTTACCATGTGTGAGATGGCAATGGTAGAACCTAAATCTATTTGGAGTGGGTGGAATGATGATGATTTATAACTAAGGTTGGTAGGATTATAAAATAAACCAAAAAATAGGGAAAAGTGAGGCATAAAATTAAGGTCTATGGAAAATCCAAGGATAAAACCTTTCAAGTCTAATATTTGAGATCAAGTAAGATTGGGTATCTAGACCAATACTTATTGCAAGTTTCTATACCACATAGAATAATAAAATATAGTTAAATAGTCAAATGGAACAAAATATAGTGTACTCCAACATGTACTCCAACATGCATAAATCAAAGGTTACCTAGTTATTATATTCTTATTGCACATATCTAATAGGATTATAATAAACATGAAAAATAATATACATTATTTTAAGCACTAATATACCATAATGATGCAATGTCTAATAAATCCATAGAATTGGTGAGGAATAAATATTTTAACATCAAGACCAAGTCAATTAGACATTATTTTAATTTACTATTACTCTTAATATCCAAAATTCTCCTCCCTTTATGACTAGGAGGTCACACACACACACACACACACACACACACACACACACACACACACACACACACACACACACACACACACACACACACACACACACACACACACACACACACACACACACACACACACACACACACACACACACACAAAAAAAAAGCTTGGGATGGGGAATGCCTCATCTCTTAAAGCTTATCCTAATTTTATAATTTTAAAAATAAAAACTTAAGTTTAAAATTCATAAATAATGCATGTTACAATGATAACAATCAAATTTGAGCTTTTAGATAAAAATAAATTATGCATGTACAATTATAGATGGGGAATAAAAGTCACACTTTGATAAGAATCATGAAAATACATAATTTTTCTAAAATTAGAATAAAAATTCCATGATACTTGAATTGACTGATGAAGATACTACACTTACAAGTGTGGTGTAGATTGAGAGTTCAATGAGGCTGGGAGTACTAACTACTAGTTGCATGTGTTATAGATTTGGAATATGCCTCCTTCACCTTTAATACTTCAAATAATGCATATGAATTATAAAAATATTTATATATGGCATACAATTCAAAAGTGAGGGATTTAAAATCTTGAAAACTTCTATTTTTAATCTATCTTATTCTATCACTAAGCTTTTAAACTTAGACTCTAAAGTTTTAGCTCTTGTGACCATGTCTTTAGAAAAATTGACCAACTATATTACCTCTTCATTGGTATTTTATACTACACCTTCCACTTATTTTTTTACTCTTCTATAGCTATGTGAAGTAGGTTATCAAAATTGGGTTGATTTACTAGCTCCCCTACTTGGGTGATCAACCTAGTTACCCTCATATGAGATAAAAGTTATAATGTTTCAGTTTCCTAACTTAAAAATGCCCAGTAATTTATTCATTGATCTATGCCACTTCAGGGAGGCATCGCTTTTATAAATCACATAGTTATTGACCAAGAAGCATCCATGGTGGTCATTAAGTCTAGTTTATCAAAGGCACTTATTCTAAAACATTGGACCAATAAGTTCAAACTTATTTCCTTATCTTTCATCTTATTTCATAGTGTGACCATCTATGTCTATGGGCCTGACTAGCTTCCTTGGATATTCTAATGTTAATCAAGATGTCATATAGATTTGTAGCTATATTTTGTACCTTAGATATTACTTCCTAAGGAGACTATGTGATGTTAAATTATTTCCATCTTCTGAAGGTTTCTTTAGTGCTTTGGTTAATTTCCTTTAGTGTCAACCTAATATAATCAGAAAGAGTATTAAAGTCTTCAATGTACTTTATATGGTCACTAGGGTTATTTTTAGGTCTTTTTGCCAATTTAATCACATTCTAATTCTTCTCAGACTCTATCTATACCTTTTTCCTTGTATTTATTATTTTCCTCTTCATCACTCTTTATATGGTCCCACTCTCTTTATCAAACCTTATAGAAACTATGGGGATCTTAGCCATAACTAGATTTTTATTTTGATCTAATAGATTATACATCTGATTTACCCATTGGGAATTATCAATTCAATTTTACCTTCTCCTTAGGTAAGTTATGATGATATAAAGGGTTGAGAGGTCATAAGAAGGGAAATGTTTATTGGGAGAGATATTTTTGGCATTGAGGCACTTATTTGTATGGGCACTTGTGGAATATTTTATCCCAATACCTACTAAAGAGAGGTTTAATTTATTGGTATAACCTCAACAAAGAATTTGGTTAACATAACTCTTATTTCCATAATCATAGTTACTTTTGGAAAATCCTATGACTAGGGAATGAGAATCTCAAGCTGAGTTAACTTTCTTCTAGGGATTGGTGGTTTACTGAAAAGTAACACAGTAACCAAATTATAAAAATGGGCCATTTTGGGAACCTTTATTAAAATAATGCCATAATTTTTACTAGTATCTTGAGAAGTGGAAGATGTAATAGAAGGAATTATTGGGGGAAAACTTACAATTTTATTCTGTATAGTAGATACAAAATAAATAATAGAATAAACTACCTTGGAGATATTCTAAGTTTTCTCTGAGGTGATCCTAGTCAAAGTTTCTCATTCTTCTTATGTGCCTAGACTCAATGCCTTTACTTTCTCAAGTTATGTTTCTTCATCATCTAGCTGGGTATTTCCTATATCTAGGTCTTATTCTAATGTGTACTCAACTAGAGATATCAATTACTATGGGTCCTCCTCTTATTCCATCTCTATAACATATTTAATGTCTTACTCTTCTTCCTTAATATCTTCTTTAATAATAATGAGGCCAAGATATGGCCTCTCTTCCAAATTTCCTTTGGGAAGGATTAGATGAATCATTGGGATTCTTGTGGTAGGTGATGATAGGTGGACTAGAGGGTGGATGAGATGGTACAAGGGTTGTGGTAACAATTTTTTTAGGAGGTGGAGAGGTATGTGATGAAGTGGAGGGTATAGAAATTCCAAGGGTTATCTAAGGATAACTAGGGGATTTAAGAGATCCTACAGGAATTATAATTAAAGCAAAAAGAATACTAAAATAACTTAGGTAAACTTAATTTTGTAATCATGGTAAATGGAGGCAAATGAGTAATCACAAATTTATTATTCCTTTGGCTAGCTTGGGTAGTTTCTATATTTTCCATAATTGTAGTTATTACCATAGATTTCTCACATGAAGATGTGGAAGTAATTTGAGGACCAATAAGTCCTCTCAAAATTTCCTTTCTCATTTGAGGATTTGACTCCCTCTAACTTCCAAGCTGATCTCCCTCTTCTTCTATGGCTTAAACATATAGAGATGGAGGATGGTTTGGTTGTTGAGATCCTTTAGGTGGATATGGAGGCTATTGTTGGCACCATGAATTTTGGGATTTTTCCTTTGTAGCCTTAGGATTTTTTTTTTAGATCTTGGAAAAATATCATTGATATCCTCTTATCCCTCATCCCAATCCATACTTGGGAGACATCTGAGGCATCCAAGGAAACCTAATCATGGTCATAGGTTTGATGACCATGAAAACATGAACTTTCTTCTTCTTAAGGATGGTATTTAGATATCCACTTATCCTTTTCTTAGAGTTCTATTCCATGAATGGTTCCAACTACAAATTTTAGGTTATCTTGGGCTTAATATCTACTATTAAATGTTTCCTAATCATGTATTGGTGTTTTATAATGTTATATGGTGTTTTGAAATAATAGTCCAAGTGTTTCTAGTTGAGTTCTTCATAAATACTATTAAAATCCTAATAATCTATCTCTTGTTCTACAATGTGAATAGTAACATGGTGAGGTAACAACAAAGGGGTATTCATTATACCCTCTATTTGGATGAAGTCACATTTAGGTATAACTGGTACTCACCCATATTGGTGAGCATCCTTTTTACATTCTTAGATAATCTAGGCATTGATTTTCCCTACATATTCTAGTAGATGTGAGGGTATACCTCATTTGTTATTCTCTTGATGTCATTTTTATAAAAATGAATAAACATGAATTATAAGTCTTCTCCACCATGATCCTTAGATACTCTATGGATGGATATCATTATTGGCCATAGGGATTGTACATAGTTACCATGATCATATCTAGTAGATAATACATCTTTTAAAAAAATTCATCTTTAGGTATCCTATTAGCGTAGAGAATTTGAGATTTTAATCTTCTCATTATAGTCTCCCCTAGGCATATCAATTTGTTAGTGGTTAAAAAAATGTCTATTAGGGGTACCCATTCAGTACAAACTATGCAATGCTTAATAATTCATATAATCTATTTAATAGTGTCATTGTAATGGTAATTCTAGGTCTAAAATTGATAATACAATTGGTGAAAATTTCCCCCTTTGGATTCAAGCTTTGGACCTTTACCAACCATTTATTCAGTTTCCATTCCATGGTATTATGCTCAAGCCACACATTGGATAAGACTTGATTGTATGCAATTTCATAGAGAGGGATCCTAAGGTACCACTTAAAGGCACTTCTTGAGATGTAGGTAGAGGTGATTTCAACCTTCCTTAATAGACAATGTAACCTAGAGTTGTCCCACTAATGAACAAAACCATTAAGAAGTAAATGCATGGAATTACCTCTAGTTAGGACACATCTTGGTGGAGGTCATATTCCTTAATGGGGAGAAAGTCATTTATGTGTTGTTTGGCTTCAGGGGAAAGTTTTTACTCCTCAAAATAAGCTTGAACTAACTTGACCTCTTCCTATAGTGCCAAGTAGTGTGGGAATTTAAAATTCAATGTATTCATTTCAAACTTGGTATCTTTATATTTTATTGATCCTATAAAATAAAATGGGGATGGGATTAATCTCTTACCTTA
Source organism: Torreya grandis (assembly GCA_037957365.1). Lineage (NCBI taxonomy): Eukaryota > Viridiplantae > Streptophyta > Pinopsida > Cupressales > Taxaceae > Torreya > Torreya grandis. Next base: position 2,817,368 of record JARHVA010001493.1, on the reverse strand, counting down.
TTTTGATGTCAAGGCCCTTACTATAAAGTATTCAATGTTATCCCTATGAAGTTAGAGACTGGCTCATTTGGTACTCTATAAATGAATAAATGTGGGCTCAATGGATGCTTAAGAAACTCAAGAATACAAATGTTTAATGATTAGAGTAATAAAAAGGTGAATTTAATATACATACATACATACATACATACATATATATATATATATATATATATATATATATGTATGTATGTATGTATGTATGTATATATATATATATATGTATGTATGTATGTATGTATGTAATAAATGTGGGCTCAATGGATGCTTAGGAAACTAAAGAATACAAATGTTTAATGATTAGAGTAATAACAAGGTGAATTTAATATATATATATATATATATATATATAGATACATACATACATACATACATACATACATATATATATATGTGTGTGTGTGTGTGTGTGTGTGTGTGTGTGTGTGTGTGTGTGTGTGTGTGTGTGTGTGTGTGTGTGTGTGTGTGTGTGTGTGTGTGTGTGTGTAATATTATGAACTGATTTAATTCATGCACTTTGAATGTTGATAACAAACTCTCACTGTTAATGCCTATTTTGATTTGAATATGCTAGTCTAATTTGGTAGGTTCCCTATATTTTCCAAATAGTGGTCTCTCATTAATTATTCATGTCCAATCATCACTTTGATATAGCTATCAGCCATTCATTAATTTTTTTCTTTTCCATGATGTTGCACATTCCTTATTTGTTTTTATTTACTTTCCCTAGATGGTACCACATGTCATGCTCTCATTAACTCTGTCATTTGGATTTATTCACTATATTTATAAGGTCCCATTATGGTGAGTTAATGTGATTGATCCATGTGGCTTGATCTTAGATCACTAGAAGAATATAATATTGGGGCATTATATGGGTATTTCTTTTAGTGAAAACATCTCCATGGTCATTATTCAATGTGATTGAGATGTTGACATGATCTCAGGAAGATCAAATCATTGATTAGGAAACCAATAGACCATTTAAATATATAACTATGTAAATTAATATAAATTTCCATGTTTTAAAAACTAGTTGTCCTTAAATCTTGGGAGCTTAGGCATTAGACTATAGTATGAAGAACCATTTAAATTCCCATCATGGAAAGTTAACGTGATTGAGCCATGTGGCTTGATCTCAAAATCTCAGAGACTCAAAAACTCAAAAACTTGGAGGCTCAAGGTCATATAACCATTAAGTTTTTTGGTGAATAAATTATGTTCCTATTGTCTCAATTTAGCATGGGTATGCCACATGGCATGTTTATGGAGCCCATGAGACTCAAAATACTTAATATTTTGTAAACGTCTAAAATTTTGAATGATGTGAGAGTGACATATGTCACCAATACATAAGATCTTTGTTATGGACCCAATTTGGAGGAAATCAATGTTATTTTTCTATTAATCATGTTATCAAAATGTACATATTAGGACAAAAACAAATTAGATCCACTAGTCTATAAATCATATTAAAGTAAAAATATGATAGACAATCCAAGGTTCAAGATGGCTTAAGATACCAATTTAAGCTTAGATTATTGTGTCTTGTACTTTGGAAATGTTTGATTTTTTATAAATAACCATTATGATAAATTCATACTAACTTAATCATATATCTCTAGTATCATATTTCCTAAGGTATGGGTTTTTTAAAAATGAGTCCCTATTTTTAAAATTATGAAAATGGGATGTGTGTGTGTGTGTGTGTGTGTGTGTGTGTGTGTGTGTGTGTGTGTGTGTGTGTGTGTGTGTGTGTGTGTGTGTGTGTGTGTGTGTGTGTGTGTGTGTGTGTGTGTGTGTGTGTGTGTGTGTGTGTGTGTGTGTGTGTGTGTGTGTGTGTGTGAGGGCACAACAACCTCCACATGGTACACAACCTTAGGTCCCAAAGTATGCATTAGTGCAAACTCAAATTAGGTATTATTATGTTTCACTCCCCAATTTTACTACATTGATGACATAAACTACTTAAATGATTTATATGGACATGAAAACACATGTCATACCTCTAATTACTATGATGGTGCCACTAGAACCATTTTTCACTCCCATCACAATTTTAGTTGTAAATACAATGAAAACTCAAATTCTACTATGCATGTCCCATATTTAGATGGTGCCACACCAATTCTATAGTTTTTGTTGGGCGTAATTTCATGTTTAATTTATAACTTAAGTATTTTGAATCTAGGATATGTTTGGTATCTAATATTTATTTGGATGAAGATTATTTGTATTATATACAAGCAAACTATGCATAAATTTTGACATAGTCTATTTTTGGACAATGTAGTTTTCAACATTGTTTGAGAGATGAGTCATCCCCATTACAAGGTTATATATACTTGTATCCTCATGATTCCTAGAAAAGGATAATTTTAGTTGTCAAGATAAATAATTTTTTTTACGATTGTTAGACAATTTGTCTTGATGTGTGAATCTTGGTCTCCAAATATTATATTTAATTAAATAAGTTCCATCACTCTAGGAATTTAGTATGTATGTTGTGTATGAGTTTTTATTTCAATAAATTTATTTAAATTTTGATAATGTTAATTTTTATGCTTTTCTATCTAACAATCATAATCTCCTTTTGTAGATGTGTAACTAGAATCTTAGAATGCAAAAACCTTTGTTTATGTACACTAATGTTCACTATATTTTGTTTAATTAGACTCATAAATATGTTTGTGAGTTTTTTATACTATTATAAACCTACATTAATCATTATTTGTCATTCCCTTATCCCTCCTATAATTTAGAATCTAGTTTAGAAAGGTTTTATCTTTCTATGACCTAAAAAAACATTATTTTCTACCCTACCCTTATTTATTTTTAGATTATATTTTGATCCCACCCACATTAGGTTATATTCACCACAAATTCATCCATCTCAAGTAAGTTTATAATCCCATCATATCCTTACCATTTGAGTTAAACAACTATTACACTCAATGTAATTCCACCACTAGGCTATTTACAAAACCCAATACCTTACAACTCATGCCTTGGAGTGAATATTTTGTCACATATAATATAATGTTATAGGTTAACTCATAAGGTTATATGGTGTTAATTAAACCCATATCAATAATGTGTGTGTGTGTGTGTGTGTGTGTGTGTGTGTGTGTGTGTACTTACACCTAAGACTATTTATGTGTATAAAACAAGAATAAATCCCTTTGATACTCATTTGAGATAGATAAATATTCTAAAGGGAATATATACATAGTTATATCTATGTAATAAGATTTATAGATAATATTTTATAGATTTATCATATTTGATAATTTGATGATATAGTAAAAAATTATTTATATTCAAGTGGAATATTAGAGGATTTGAAATTATTTAGGTATATATAAATATAACTATAAATTTATAAACCATAAAATTGTTTGGAGGAAATAATGATTAATTAACCTTATTTTTTATAATTGAAAACGACCTTATTTATAGGTGTACATACCTAGAGATGAAATGAGTATTTACCATGGTATATATTTAAATGTTATGACATTCTAGTAATTAAAAATATAATCCACTAAATATTAGGTTGATAAAAAATAATATAATGGCCTATACCAAACCTATAAATTAACCTTGATATTGTGTTCATAAATCTAGTGGAATTCTATTTGACTTATTATTCACTTTAAAGAATGTTTCAGAATCTTAAGTAAATGAAAATTATGGAATTCATTTAATATGAAAATAATGAATTTATTAGTTGTGTTTTTATAACCTAGGGATATAGATATGATTGAATTTATGGATTATGTATGTTAATGGCTGATAAGAACATGCATTCCTAATATGTGATAATAAAAGTGTATCATGGAAAAAGTAATGTGATTTTATATAAAAGATGGATATTTTTACCTTGTATTGTATAGAACAAGTAAATATATATCTTGAATGGCTATGTGGATTGTATGATTCTAATATGTTGTTATTATGTCTATAAAAACTAGTATTTTGAGATTTTAAAATTGAATGATTTATTATGATAAATCATGATGGTTGTATGAGGTTAATGGCATGTAAATGCATACAACTATCATATAGTATATTAATATAGACCGAGATCCATCAAAAAAGAATGTGTGTGTAGAATTGACTTAGATCCATGATTTATCTAAAAACTATAATGAAAACTTTGGCCAAAGTAATTTAATAGCTAATTTCATTGACATTACACTATAATTTATAGTTTACATGTGTATGTGTGATGTCATATTAGATACATGATTATTTCCATGGTCTATGTGACTGTGTCATGCATTAGTGATCATATTACACATAGGTTCTAGATGAATTATTGATATCCACACTACTTTTATATGTCCCTCCATGAAGTCAAGGGCCACTCCAAATGGGGAGGTACATAGGAGACCAGTGGTCTATGGTTGGAGGAAAAATGACTTGATTATGCTCTCCCTCTCTTTAGTTGATGAACCATTCTAGAAACATACTAATGGATATTATATATATTTATGCACTATCTTATGAGGCTCGAATGTACTATTGTACTTCTAAAAATGTGGTATTATGAAATGCAATAATAAATTTTAATATTTTTATATTTATATTTAGTAGTAATACATTCAGCAATGGCTATGTTATGATTGATTCATAATGTCAAGAAATAGTAGAGGATGTGTGTATAGTTATTTATCTATAGGAATGGACTATTCAATGTATTATTATACCATTAAATTTTATTATACATTATGATAAGAATCTTGTATGTTATATGTTTTTTTTAAGTTAAATAGATCACAACTTAACCATTGGTATTACTTGTATTTTATGCACTTATTATTCTAGACATATTTAGCAGTCAAACAATAAAACATAATGATAATTAATGAAAATAATTATGAGTAAAGAAGGTTTTTAAACATTATGAAACTTCAAGGGTAACCCTGTGGGATTATAATAGTGGTAGAATTTAATTTTTAAGGTGAGGTGATGTATTTTGTTGTACAAAGCACCCATATCATGCATTAAGGAAATGGCCTATTGGGATAATATGTTAATATTTTTTAGAGTCTTATTGAATGGTTGAATCTTTATATTCTAAGTTGTCATAGCCACACTACTATGAATAGGTGAAGAAGGTATCCATAAAAATAATTTTATATTAGACATAGGTTAAGAGTAATCATCACACTCACGTATAAATTATTCTAAATATTTGCATTTAGAAGATGTATTGTTTAAAATTATTACATGATTATCATATTATGTTTCAATAACACACTAATTTGAAGAGACATTTTTACATTATATTTCAAGATAAGATATATAATTCTCACATGAGTTTGTCTCATTTAAATTTTGTAAAGGGAAAGAAATAATCTAATTTTCTATTTATTTTATTTTTATTCTTATAGATAGATAAGGAATCTCACATTCATCACATTGTTTTTCCATTTATAAGAAGAAAATAAGAATTTAATAGTCATCACATTATTTTTCCATTTATAGAGAGAGTAAGAATTTCACATTCATCATATTATTTTTCCATTTCAAGAGAAAGAGTAGGAATTTCACATTATTTTTCCATTTCTAGAGATAAATTAGGAATTTCAAATTCATCACATTCTTTTGTCATTTATATAGAGAGAACAAGAATTTCACATTTATCATATTATTTTTCCATTTCTAGAGAAAAATTAGGAATTTCACTTTCATCATATTAATTTTACATTTCTAATACAAGGTCTATGTTTTTTACATTTTATAAAAATTAATGAGATTTAACGATGTGGAAAAATTTAAATATAATCAAGGTATAGTAAGAATGGAATAATCACTTATTAGTCCATAAGGTATGGTATAATTATGCACATGTTAATCAATGTATTTCTTATATTTTTTGTTATATAGTTTTAAAAATGCATAGAGACAATATGATAAGGATGTTATTTTGTTTCTTCATTAATGGATTAATATTCTTGTTCACTATTATACAACACCTCTTGTTTTCATTTTTATAAGTATATCCATAATTACCATCATAATTTAATCCTTGTTTATTGTATTATTCATGCATATAATTTGCATTATTAATTAAGTGTTTGTTTAATTATCCATTCATTATAATAATCACAAGGAATAAAGTTTTGGTCAAATATAAAGTCCATAGGATAAATACTCACTAGGTATTTTTGACTAATTATCCATTTTTCATTTATTAGGATTTAAATAATGTATAAAAAAGTAAATCCTACTGCTAGTAAATAAATAAACATGCAATCAAATATTAGATTTTAACCCTTATGAAATATAAAACCCTAAAGGATGACCAAAGGTTTTTGCAGTGATCAACATATATACATGGGTTCATAGATATGTTTTAACCTAATTTGGATTAATGGAGAATAATAATCTAAATAAGACATAAATTTGGAATGTAAATTATATCAATATATATGAAAATCAAATGCACTACATATGGTAATGATTAATTGAAATAAGGATAAGATAAATCATACCTTATTTCCAATAGGATCAAAATATTTGTTAATATAATATATACACAATGATACTGTGTAATTTCTCTATATGATCTTTGTATTCACTATTTGGTTCCATTTAGTTTCAAAAATTATGTTCAATATCCAAAATTGGTAATGAATATATGATAAAAAAAAATGGTTGTATCTACAATGGATGATTGTTTCTTTTTGAAGCAGTGTGATTGCTCATAAAATAATTATTTATAAATTTATTTATTTTCACCTCTTCATAGGAGTAGATTTATATCAAACCCTCATCCTTCATAATATTTTTTAAAATATATATGGATTTCTCTTGTGAAATGGTTGATTTGGAATAACCTTGGTTAATTCCCATTGAAATATCCAAGTATTTCATTACATTTCCAATAATCTGCAGAGCTCTAAAACTTTGATGTAGTTTTCTAAATAATGTGTGTGTGTAATTGGATATGTAAGACTACATGATATTTATCTTATTTTTCTCTTGGTAAAATCATGAATATATGAATTGGCCCTTGTCAAATTTAAAATTGACTCTAGCAAATCTATATGTGCAAATGAGTAATCTTGTCAAACTATTGAATTCAATTATGTTTGCCCATATATTAATAATAGTATATTTGTATTTATATGAAACTCCAACTTTTAATTACGGATATAGTGGCACAAAAAATATCACAAATTAATATGAAATGTGCCAAAATAAATGTCACAAGATTAAACATGCCAATTTTTTAAAAAAGGGGGCACAAGTTAGTTACACTATTTGTAGTTAGTACTGACAGTTGATATTAACCATAAATATTAAAACCAACCTAGGGTCTCATACACTATAATAATAATAGGGAGAGTCATAGATATCTATAATATGTCATTTAAAACTAGTGATGATGGGAAAGGGTGACACATAACCAAACATAATTATAAAATATAAATATAAATATTAAGAGAAATGTGCCACTAAGTACTTAATTCTTAGTTTGAGATATATACATGTAAAGTTATTAAAACATATCATGAATCAGTTTTTCTACAAAATTTAGGTATATAGATCACTAACTTATTTTATTGATTGATAAATTATGTGGAAAATAACATATTATCATAAAACTTTCCTTTTATCTATTTGAACAATTTGTAAATTTATTCTCTTATTTTTTACCTCATTTTTTTAATTTTTCACTTCTCTAAATTTGGCTATCATTTCTACTTTTTTCCCTCAACCTATTGCATGCACCTTTTCAAGTTAGTGTGTGATTCAAATTTTTATTTTATCCTTGAATTTAAATATTCATATATATCGATAAATATATGAAAAAAATTCCCCTTCCTTTATTTTAAAATATAGTTCATTAGTATCACGATTAACCGTAAAATTTGTATTGGGGAATATAGGGTTAAAAGGGTAGTTATAACAAAGGGTAAACGGATGGTAAATTATCTATACAATAGGATAATTAATTTTCAAACTAAAATAAACATGTATTAAATTTATTATTTTGAGATATTCTAAAAATAAAAAGTATAGATATGCTAGATATTGTAATGATAATGAAAATAAGATACTCAACTAGTTCTAATGCTAATAAAATCTAGAATAGGAACAAGAAATAATAAGACTAGAAGTAGACTCTAGGACTACCATCATATTATATATTTAACATTTTTATGACCTCACACACTTGTATCAACCTTTGATGGCTTCATCGACACTTTTGTCAAACTTGGATGTAAGTGTTTAGTATAAAATAATTATTGGATATAGATGTAACTACCAAGAAATTTATAGGTTTTATGTCACCTTCTCTCTAATGTACTTAGATATAGATCATGGGATATCATTCATTTTCAAATAATAAAACCTTATCTATTCATATTTAGAGTGGCTATGGTAAAAATGGGTTAGTATGCACCTAGTGTCGATCTATCATAAATACCCCTCTATAAATAAGTGTTTCCTATTAGATAATACTTTGAAGAGGGCCTCAAAATTATGTATTTATCCCCTAAATGTGGGATTTTGTGTTCATAGGGATGTAATATGTGATAATAAATTACAATAGTGACCTAGCTTTTAACATGGAAAATATGAAACTAGAGCTACTCTTTTGGTACTTTTGACCTTTAGATGTGTTGTCCCTATGACTGATATGGAAATAGGATAGAATAAGAAATATTTTTTTACTTAAATTCTTTATTAAATGATTTTGGTAAGTTACCTTGTGAGTTTTTGGGTTTGTGATAGATAAGGAATGAATGAGGATTGATCATATATTTATAGATAAACCATTTGGATAATGTCTCACATTAAATCACCTATGATGACCATAGGAATACATTTCATTTATAAATTGGATAAATTTAGGGCACTGGAAATTTGCTTCAAGATAGGATATATGTGTTAATATAGGCATATAACTAGAATGCAAGTGTCCAAGAATATAAAAAATAGGCATAGGTATAGAACTTGAAGAAACATAAGATAAGTAGGTTTATAACATTCCAAGCATGATATAAGGCGTGAGTCATTACAATATCATTGGTCAGACTAAGAGATAATAAATAGGCACAAATAGATATTGTATGTGACCCTTTTGGTAGTGAGAAGGTCTAAAAATTGAAGGTACATCCATGATATGTATTTTCCAATTATACACAAATGAGGTAATATATAATTCAAAAATAGTGTTAAAATTCTCCCCACTTTAATATAGTAATGAAATTCTATTTTAAAGGATAAGGAATGTGTACTTAGGTATATTAACACACCTTACCTTTGTGTGAGTCCAACTTGAGTGTTGTGCTAATGACTAGCCTAGAACCAAGAGCATGATATAGTATATAATCAGTGCATATAATCTGAAATTCAAAGCATTAAAAAAATTGAATTTGAAAGATTAAGTTTTAGGATTACACGTATTTATCAATGCAACCACCTTATCTTTTGGAAATTTGATTTAAAAATATGTATCATTATAAATCATTAAAACTAAAATTTGGAAAAATATGAATTTATAAAGTGCGTAAATATAGAAATACTAGAGGACACATGCTCTTAACCATTGATAAAAGGTGAGTTACAACCTAAAAGTTGAGATTATCTCAATCATGTAACCCAATCATACTTATAATTAGCTTATCATTAATGAACCAAGTAAACTCACAATATAAATATGGTGAGGTTGGATGGTGTAATCAATTCCAACCTATAAACTTGGAAATATTGATTGATTTAATCATGTCAAGCATACCAAAAAATAGAACCAACTACTTTAGTATAACGGCCTAATACAGTCTATTAAATTCCAACCTAGTGGGTGATGAAATCCCATAAAAGTGTTTGAAATCTGAAAGATGATTTGATTTTGTAATTTTAGATCATATTTTTCAAAAAATATGCACCTTATGTATGTCTCATGCTAAAACTTGGGTATGAAAATGGTACCAATGTGTAAAAGTCTACCATACTTATGTATCTAAATCATATAACTATAATTTTTGGCCAATTTACAAATTATGTAAGTGTGGAGAACATCTTTCCATAACATGCCCCTATTGTATATCTGAAATTTAAATTGGTTTATGTGTGGAAAACATGATTCCAAAACATTCCCCTACTAAATATCTAAATCTAGTGAGCTATGAAAAATGTGGAATCCATGCCTCTATGGCATGCCCCAATTTTTGGGTGAGGGTAAGTATAAACTGTATTCACCTTACATAAAAATGATGATATAAATGTATCATTTGTGTATGATATATTTATCACATATAAGTAGATATATCATTGAAGTATGAATAATGTGATCACATCAAGTCCTAAGATGCATGATGTGAATCATGGCAATGTCTAGATAGTAATAGTATGATCTCAACCAAAAAAATATATGCATATAAGAGCACTCAAAATAAATTCAAAATATAATGTTCCAATGATACCTCAAACAAAAGGCATGTTCAAATGTCATAAAATTTAAGGAACATGACTTAGTCAAATGTCCATAAACAAAGAAATGATATACTCAAAAGTTAACATACAACAAAAAAATGATATATTCAAATGTTAAATAGAAAAATAAAGGCACGGGTGCCACAACAAATGTATCATATTAGAATTATAAAAAATAAAGGCAAGACACTATAATAAGTGCATAAAGGAACACATAGATAATAAGCAACTAGCATAACATATCATACTAGCCCATGGATAATTTGTGTTATCAAAAAATGTTAAGTACAATAGCATATCAATTACAATACAAAAGATATAAGTATGAATAAATGAATGTCTAACTACATAATATAAAACATGATAACTGAAAATGATCATAAAATAATATAACATGGGTGTATCATGATCAAAGAATCAGGTGCCCCTAATGTCCACATGACATGAGTAGAGGGAAGACCCAACATCTAAAGGTGTATAGATCATGTATTTGTGTATGATTGAATCACACTTAAAATATATATGTAACACATTTATATATATAAATATTTTATATGATATATACCAACATAGAACCAATAAAATATATTTCAAAGAGCTAATAGAACATGTAAATGTTGAAAATGTATTTGGAATTGTTATGTTTTTTTTTTAATTTTTTCATATTGGTTAAATATTTCAAAGAAATAACTATCCTATGATCTCATCCAATGGATGATCATAGGTATATCCCCATTGGGAACCTACTGTAATAAGCTAGAGTTACTACTAAAGAATATGTATATGTCCATTATACATCATTGTATAATTTATAATTCTTTATGTAGGTCCATGGTCTTGGAGAAATAATAGGATTAATGGTTTGTGGAACCCATCATTTAGTGGTATGTGTTTTTCTTAGAATATTAGTAATAGGAACATGTTTAGGTGCTTTGGATATATGAATATGATGTATATTAGATGATGATTCTGTGAAACCCATTGTGGATATCTAATGAAATAGTATCTCAAGTACTAATTGCCTAGGAAAGGGGATTATTTGTTTCTTGCCTTTTTGAATAGTATTAACCTTAGTAGGTTTGAAAACTAACTATTTAAGTATAATTTTTCTTGTTCAAGTGGATTTTCATATGGAATTTTAGATATTTTAATTACTTGATTGACATGAATGTATTTAACACACACATGAATTGAAGAAGTAAAAATGAAAGTGTATGTATCCAAGGTTCTCCTAAAAACATATCAAATACACTTGTGGAAGGTATAAATGATAAGGTAGTAAATATTGAAAATTTTTACATCACAATTCAAATTTTCACCCCTACCATTTGAAACTTTGCATGTCGTGCTAGTTTGTCTTGTGGGTCAATAAGTTGGTCTTGAAAAGTCCTTAAAGTGATCATTAGAAGCCATGATTAATATGTATTAAGGTTTATTAGGTGATTTAATGTCTTGTCCTTGATTTGTCTTTTGTTTGTCTAGTCATTTCTTGGCCATTTTGAGCCATTTTTAGTGATAATAAGAGTCTAGAGTGTCATAACATGTTTAAAGGTCACTACATTCCTAAAATATGGATAATTAAGTTGATCACTTTTTGGACTAACTTCATGACTCATGTCAAGGTAGAGTGATTTTTTTTAAGTCTCATCTTTGGATGCATTTTATTCCATGGATCATGATAAATATCATTACCAAGTCAATAACATGATCTCAAAGGTACCATACACAGTCAGTTCTACTTGTATTCATGTGTCACCATGGTAAGTTACATAATGAGGTCCTAAGAACATTCATTAGAGGTCAAAAAGAGCCCTGAGATGTTGAGAAGTTTCCTCTAACTAACATGAGTAATTAGGTGATCCTAATGCCATACATTTGACTATTTGAGTTAGTTATAAGCACCTATAGGCCTACAATAGTCATCAACACTTATAGGTGCCTCATGAGAGCTAGTCACATTTGAGTAGAGAAAAGGTGTGGATGGATCTCTTAATCATGGAAGAAGATTTATTTGAGATTGAAAATAAGATATAAAACTTTTTGAAAGCTTATATACCATGGTCATCTACCCATATTCATTTCCACTAACCTATGTGTTGAAATGTCCACCTACAGGTGGCTCTCTTATAAATCCAAAGTATTGCATAGTAATTTGAAACATGCTTGTAGTCCTTATATGATCTATATTTTTTGGAGAATGTCATGATATACTTGAATGGGTCATGAAAAATCCAAACACACCCATGTTAGCCTATCATATATTAGAGGATAAATTTAGGGACAAGTTTCCTAAAAAGATCAAAATAGAGCCCTAGTACTTTTTGAAGCTATTATGTGGCAGTGTACCATGAGGTCTAAGTATATTCTAATTAATCCATCTTGAAGACCTCATATAGGGTAAAAAATATCATGAGAAAGTGGATATTCTAGCCAATAGGATTACAAGCTAAAAGGTTACAAAGTTGTGCATTTGTCAACTACAAGTTTTTAGTGTTCACTTCAATATTGGTCTCCAAATGACCTTATAATCAAAGGTAACATCAAAATTAACATGTGTTCATAACAAGTGATCCAATTATGTTGAGATGATATGTACTATTTTTTTGATAAATATATCAATAGGAGTTGGATTACAATGTTCATGACTACCTATTTGATAACCTATAGGTTTCTTTTGGCTCAAAAGGTTCACCCACAATGTTCTCATGGACTAGTGATTGCATGATCTAGGATAAATGCCTTGATCAAGGTAGAATAGGATGGTGCTAGGTTAAATCTTGAAATAATCCAAGTATATGAATAGTGGTAGAGGTCAAATTGATATTAAAGTCTTGTTTCAATTCTAGGATCAACATAATAGTCACTTATGCTCAAAATGACTAGTTACAAGCTTGTTGTAGTGAGTTGTCCATTGTGTAAATATGAGTAGGTGAAGGATTGTGGGATTAATAGTAGGGTTGGGTTCTTATGACTCATTTGAGTTTAATATGCTGGATCACCACCAAGGTAAACATTTAATTGGGTTTTAAAATTCATTTCTCATTCAAATTCTAAGACACCTATAGCCAACCTAGGAAATGAAAGCAAAATAACAAGACTGAGTATGGGCCTGTGTGTGGTATGGGAAAACTTGAAGGTTATATGTATGTTTTTCATGATAATTAGATAAGAATAGAATTTTAGGTATGAGCCTATGTTTTATAGTGATTTTGAGTGATTATTTCATGATCTAGTTGAAAAATAAGGATAAAGAGGTCAGTGTATAGAAGAGAAGAGAAAACATGGTTCTAGGTTGAACATTGCAATGTGGGAGACTTAGAGATGTGACTGATGATCCTAGTACCCTAGGTTGAACTCAAGCTGAGAGATTGAGATAAGGTCATATAATTATTTAAATAATATTAATAACCTGTAGAAAGCACCTATAGTTGTAAGGGAAATAAATCACCTACATCAGTCTCAGGTACATGGAAACCATGGCATGGTGGTGTTTGTAGTCTTGGCATGGTTGGAAAGTCTAATTTCCTATTAAAATGAAGGTTATCTTAGTGACCTAATGCACTTAAAAATAAGGTAAGATAGGTAACCTAACTACATATGTAACCATAATAGTCTCTAATTTTGGAAAAGGGACACCTACAACAATCCCATCACAAACCTACTATTATCATGTCAAGGGATAGATTATAGAAGGTTGTAGGAAATAAGGTTGAGGAAACCATGACCTTGAAGAATAAATTGAGGGATAAAGTACCATATGGAATCCTATCTCAATAATAATTTCAATTTAGACTTATTTTAGTCTAAAGGCTTAGTACAAAACACCTACAACTATGTTTCACAGAGGTATATACCTAGATTGGTATCATTAGTATGTAAACATAGTGGCCTAGGGAAGGGTTTCATGTTTCAAGATGGTAAATCAAGTGGGTAATGATTATTATGATCATCTTGAGATTATGGAATGAATATCAAAGACATGAACATAGCTATGTTTCCCTAACAATAGCTAACCTACACCCACCTTATCATTTTTGAGAAGCTACCTTATGGAGTGGAAGATAACTAATGCATTATTAGGATTTAAATAGATGAATAAGGGTTTAAAAAGGATGTATGGACTTAAAAAACATGGATACACCTATCTAATGAAGTAATGTACACCTAAAGTCCCTTTTAATCTTAAAATATATATAGCTACAGGTTACAAAGAAGGTCAACATGTTAAAATCGATAGTGATTGTGATGGTCTAATTTTAGGCTTGACATGAGTGTGGTTAAATAATTTAGTGAGGATAAAAGACCTAAAAAGTGATAAATAATTATTTAAAATAATGGATAATTTAAGACATAAGCATCTATAGTAGTCTAAGTGGACACTTAAAGTCAGTATACCTTAATGTAAAGCTTACAGGGTTGTAATAAGAACAAGATTTATAGCCAAGTGACCTTGAGGCAAGATGGAAAGAATATAAGTTTCATAATTAATTAAATTTTTTAAATAGGGTCTAGTTATAATTACTTTAGGCCTAAGTATTAGTTCAAGATCACCTATAGTTGTGACTTTTCTTGATGTTTACTATGTACTACAAGCTAGACAAGTTCAATGTTCCAATTTACATGATTTAAGGGTGGTTTTAAGAGTGAAAATTCCTCATGACAATATAGGTTACAAATAATGTATGTTGACATCCCATTACCAAAAATCCTTCCTTTGTACACATCCTATAAGGCCTACCTACAACATGATTATAGAGCCTATAACTATGTTACTCCATTTCCTACATAATGATCATGATTATGGAATGTTTCAAGGAGTATTTAAAGTCAATGTATTATTTTAAAGACATGTAAACTCATCAAAGAGTATATTAGAGTTTCAAAATTTAGGTAAGGTCATATACCTTTTAAACATGCACCCCTATAGTTATATTTGGGTTAAAATACTTTCAAGCATAAAGAGTTGTAAGGGGCTAATGTTCTAACAAGAAGGACACTTTGGTATTAAGTGATGAATGGTTATATTCAATAATAATTAAATATTGAAAAGATTAAAAATATCTTAGACATGAAATGGATCATGCATAGGATCCTATATGTGTCCTTTTAACTCTTAAAACACATACCTATAGTTGGACTATGTGGTAGTGGCACAATTAACTATCTTGAGAATGGAATAAAATGATATGATGAAAATAGGTCAAGATGTTTAAGATAAGATCTTGGATTGTTTAAAAAATGTGTTTTTGATAATTATTCAAGGTTTGATCATGTAGAATCACCTACAAGCAAATACCCTTTTTAATAAAATACTCAATGACAATTAATTTAGCCTTGCCAAGTGAAAAGTGAAGTGAGTGTTTGAAAAATGGTTGGATGATAAAAATTATTCAATGAGTTAATTGGAGACCTCATTAGTCTTATGATTATATTTTATAAATTTTGAACACACTAGTGTTCATCTAAATGTATGTTGTTTAGATCAACATACAATCAAATTACTACATCTTGGACACAATCAACAATCCAAAAGTCCGCCTAAGAGTTTTTAATGTTTTAAGATGATATAAGGATGATATATACCTAAAAAAATTTAAAAATGGTCCTCATGACTGAATTAATACCCCCATATAATTTATTTTATGATCAAATAGTGAAAATATCCTCTATTTTGTCTCAGAGGTAGGGCACTTTCAAGCAACACAAGACTATAGTCTTGGTAAAATTTGTCAAGAAGATTAAATTGGGAGTGTTGAAGCCTATAAATTATGTTTTATTAGATATTTTAGACATTAAAAATCATTAATATAGTCCCATAGAGGTTATAAATAAAACTTAGTGTCCCAAACTCACAAATTTGCAATCAAACCCCACTAACCTTGACTAGGCCTATTACCCAAAAGAAGGTCCACTTTAATTTATATAAATAAATAGGAATTAAAAAGAATGATAATATGAAAATTATAATTCATTATATGTGTTATAACCTTTATTTTTTAGATAAATTCATGAAAAATCCATTTTTTGGCTTAAGACTAGGGTGCACAGAATGTAAGAATCAACTTGAGAGGCCAAGTTTCAATGCTCACACCATAATATAGGTCTATAATGGGACCTAAAGGAGTTATATGATGTTATTTTGGATATTTTACTTCCATTTTATGTAATTTTTCCATATTTTGGATGTCACAATTTTATGAACCATCCTTAAGGGTGAAAACTATCAAAAACCCTACTAAAACCCCAATTTAGACCTATTTACATAGATTGAGTTGGAACCCTCATCAAATTAAATATTATCCTCCTTAAACATATAATAGGTTATATTAAAATATCATATTCTACTCCACATGTAATTTTTATATACCAGCCTTTGTATGAAATAGTATAAAAGCTATACTTTTTCTTGTTTTTGAGCTAAAATGGAGCTTCCACAGAGTGTAGAAGGATTAAAACTGATGGAAAGGGTATATTTAGAATTTTTATACCTATAAAATTTAAAAAATTCATAAAAATTCATCCATAAGTGCCTAAAATGTTCAATTATTTTGGGCTAGTCAGAAAATGCCTTAAAAAGGTAGGCTTTACAATGGCCATTTCATGGTTTTAGTACTTCCACATTGCTCTAGACTACCAAATTTTAAATGGATCATATTGGGATAATTTTAAAATTTAATATATATATATATATATATATATATATATATATATATATATTCACACGTGTGTGAGATCTTAGTAGCAAGATTCCACTTTCTAGGCCTATAAGCGCTGATTAGGCCTAATTTGGCAAAGAGAAGCTGCTAGAAAACACATCTAAACTTGGAGTTTAGATTTAAAAAATTGTAAATATTTATAAGGGGATAAATGGTTTCTTAAAAAGTGATTATTTTTCCAATATTAAAAACATTTTCTCCTAGATAAGGAGATTTGTAGAATAAAGGCTACAAGAAATGCATTAGAAATGCATAGTTTTGGTGTCAAATGAAGTTTGTTTGAGTGGTTGATGGACTAAATAATCTTGTCCCACATATTTTATGATATTAATAATCCTTCCATGTTGTATATATTAAAAAATTTATTAATTTTTTAAGGAAATACCAACTTTCTCTTCTACGCCTAGTGCAAAATGAGGAATTAAGGAGTTTGAGAACTAGATCATTGAATATAACCTATCATAGTGTATTAGAAAGATAATAAATTTAATTTTAAACAAAATACAAGTTATTAAAAATTAAAATAATTTTTTTATAAGGTTTTAAAGTTTTAAAAGGTCTTTATACTTCAAGGAAAGCTTCTTTCTTCCTTCTAACACCTATCTTCAAGACAAAGTCAAAGTTGCCTTTGGGAAAGCTTTGAAGAGTCCTATCAAGCTGGATATAAATAATGAATGAGTTTAGGAGTCAAATATTAATTTTTATATGAATTTAATACCTATATTTAATAGGTATTACTTCTTCTCCAAGAATCTAGAGCTTTGGAGAAAGTATTTAACCACTTATGTTGGTCAAGCACCATCAATGATGGAGGAAGAATCCTTCAAGCTTTGAAAAATATTGATATATGAAAAGATACACCATATTACATATTATGAAGGAAAATTAATAATATAAATTCTATTTGGGTTTTGAAGAAGATAAATTGAAGGCTTTATTTCTTGGTTTTGGGGGATCTTGTCTCCTTCTCTCTCCTCTCTCTCAATTCTCTATATGTAAGCTAATTTTTGGAATTTAAAAGGATCATTAACTTGAGTTTTGGCAAGGCCATGCTTAGAAAACATTTTTACTTGACTATTTTTATGAATAAGATAGAATCCATACCTCCTCAAATCTAGATTTAGTGTATATTCATGGTTTGTTGCTAGATGACAGTGATAGTTCTTTCTCTCTTTCATCTTGTACTTTCATATTTACCTATTTGTAGGTGTTAGTTCATCCCTACAGGTTTCATAATTTGTTCTAATCATCTTTTTTCTATGGAAAGTGCAAGATTTATTTAGTGTATTTGGGATACCTATTGAATAGGAGCCTTAGACCATGCATCATGTATGAGCCTCTATGTGATATATTGATGTTTAGATGATGCCATTTGATAAATGTAATCAATTTTATGTTCTTGTTCATACTTATAGTGCATACAACACAAGTGGAGGTAACATTTTGGTGTATCACCCTAGTTAGATGGGTTTTCCTTTCAGTTTTCATTCTTCCCTTTTTCCCTTGCAATATGGTAGTGTAAAGTAGAGGTCTTAACCAATAGATGAAGGGGAATTAGCCCTTAGAATCTATAGATTCAATCCACTTATTTGGCCATCCTTAACCTAGTATCCATGTTACTTTAGGCTGTGAAGGCCTAAAACTACCTTCACAGGGGTACAAGTCTCTAAGATAATAATTTTTGGCATGCTAAATAGGACTCATTAGAGCTGGTCTTGGTGAAATCAGAACTGTATTAGCATTATTCATGAAGAATTTGGTGATTACAAGCTCAATCAATTAATTATAATAGTCCAAGCATAGTTTCCAAGTAAGTCTATCTCTATTGTATTATCTTGATGTTGTTTTCATTATTGTGTATGAGGAAAACTATGTTATACTTCCATATCAGACCTATGATGAATCATATAAGCCCTATTATAATCCATATGATCCTCATTATGAGCCTAATTAGCCTTATTAGGAGTTTTATCAAAGCTATAATGAGCCTTATCAAGTTTCTCATGATATTTATTATCAAAAGCATTACTCTTACCTTCCTTATGAACCATATCAGTCTCAAGACCAAATTTCAGATTTCCCATATGGATATGATGTTTCATATGACAAACCTTGTTTCCAAGAAAGAATGTAAGAGATAGAGCTCAAGATACTAGCATATGAAAGAAAATTTTGTTCAAACTCTCAGTATGAGGAAGTGAATGGTCAATTTTAGAATGTGTCTAATAATCTAGAAGAGTTGAATGAATTGTGTAATATTGTATTAGAGAAAATAGAGGCTTGGGAGAGGCAGAAAATTAGTTTAAACTAGTTGCCTCAATAACCCTCTTGTATTCATTACTATTCTTCTTGTGTTCCTTATTCTCATGAAGTTCTTAATCATGCTTAGTATGAGCAAAATGAGCTTCCTAGTTGGATTCAAGAGCCTATTTAAGAGATTATTAAAGATAATATACTTTCATGTAGTTAAATTTCTTCCTTAATCATCCCTCAAGCTCAAATTATCTATGAGGATAAGGAGGTTTTAGACATTTATGAGGTAATGGCCAAGTGGAAGGAGAAAAATGTAGAGGTATTCAAAAGTTTCTCTTTCCCTCCTCTTCAAAACTCCATAAATTATTTTGTTTACCTCAAGATCACAAAATTTGATCATGATAAACCTTCCATGATTCATATTCCCTATAAAACAAATGAATTTTATCACCCTCCCACCATCTCCTTTCTTTAAGAGGAGTTTGTTCTATGGATAATAGAGAAATAGGTTGCAGTTGTAAGTCAAGTTCTTGGAGAGTGTGAAGATGATGATTCAAGTGTGTATGAGGAAGGGTTTATCATTGATACTTAAACTAAGGTAAAATATGAAAATGAGGTTTTAGCTAATCCTGGATAAGATATATAAAGTGTGCAGGAGAAGACTAGTCTTGATGTAGAACAACTCCATGAGGAATTGGTACAAATTGAAGTTATATATGAGTTTGAGATATATATTATTGAGAAGGATCAATATACCTTTCAAGTTTATATTATTTAGGTTGATAAAAATGAGGAATAAAAGTATAATTTTTAGTTGTACCTTGAATATCTATAAGATATTGAAGAGCTTTGTAGGGATATGTTACCCATTGGAGAGAATGTTTATGAGAAGTTTGATCAAGAGTCACTCATTCAAGACCATGATATATATTGGGTTGAATATTCAAAGCTCCTTGAAGAGCTTAATGAACTTTTTTTATTTGATAAGAAGAATGAAGACACTCAAGATGCCATAAAGACTCAAGGACAATGCATAGATGAGGTATCAACTGAAAAGATTGTAGATGATAGGTAGTATAAGAAAGATCTTGAAGAACAATATGAGTTTATCTTTATTGGTGACTAGTTTTCTATTGATGACTCATATGAGGAGATGTTAATAGATTTGGTAGGCAATCAAAGTGGCTCATCAAAGGATATGTTCAATAAACACCTTGATTTTTACTTTATACCATCTCTTGGAAGGAGTAAGTTCATGAATTACCCTTTTTATCTAGGTGGATCATTATATTTTATGGTTATTTAGATTAGCTAGATTATATCTTGTTCCAAATAAGTGCTTTGTTTGCACATTTGCTTTGATTAGTTAGTTTCCCTATTTTGTGTGTTTCATTCCTTGTTTTGTAAGAGAAGGTTGTCTTATTTAAATTCAAATTTTTACTTGCAATCAAGAATAATATTTTTCACTATTTTATGAGTCCAAAATGTATGTAAATGGTATGGTTATCAAGCATAAAATGCATGCTTCCTAGTTGAGTCACCAAAATGTTGACAAGTTTGACCTCACACGTCAAATTGTCACCCCTACCATTCAAAACTTTGCATGTCATGACAATTTGTCTTGTGGGCCTGTAATTTTGTCTTGAAAATTATTTAAAGTGATCATTATAATCCATTATTAATATGTTTTAAAGTTGATTAGTTGAGTTAAGGTCTTGTGCTTCAGTTGTCTTGTGCTTGTCTAGGCATTTCTTAGCCTTTATGAGCCATTTTTAGTGATAAAAATAATATAGAGTGTCTTGGTGAGTTTCATGGAATTTTTCAAGGCCACTACATGCCTAAAATATGGATAATTAGGTTGATCACTTTTTGTATTAACTTCATGACTCATTTCTATGCAATTTTGACCATTTTATGCCCTCAAAGAAGTTTTTAATGGTATATAATAATTCATAATATTTATTCAATAATAATTCACCTAATTATACATATTAAATAATCAATAATATATTTAAAAACATTTTAATCTGATATCCTTGGTGAAAATAGCTTTTTTGTGGAAAAATAGGCATTTTTGAGCCATTCATTTTGGTTTTCAGAGGATTTTTGTGATAAAATCATCTTAGAGTATTAATTGGGTCCAAATAAGTTCATGTAATAGGCTTTGTGTAATTTTTAGGTGAAAATGTTTCAAAAACCAACTTTGTTCGAATATTGACCTTTTTAGCAGCCATAAAAGGGCAGTGTTCAAAAGCAAAATACGAGAAGAGGAGAGAGAATTGGGATCTAAAAATTTGGAATTATTTAGGGATATTAGTAAGATTTTATTTAGTGGAATTATTTCATGGATTTTTTACCTCATATTTATTAATAATTTCAAAGACTGATAGAAGGTCACTATAACCTATGCATCTGAGAGGGATCTGTTCTTGGACCTATTTCTCAAGCTTAGAAAATAATGAAGAGAAATGGTTTTTTATGGATTATTTAAAGTGTCATTATTATAATTTTAATATTATTATCATATTATAACTAATTTCAACAAGGTATTTATATAATAAAACCATGTTTCTTTCTCTATCTTTCTAAGTGGTCTATTAGGTCAGTTTTGAAGTAAAATATGAGTTTTTCATCATATATTTTAATATTAATAGGTTATAAATGGATTATATAATTCATGACATAAATTTTTCATTTAATTAATATCTCATAATTTTTTTTAGTGTATCCCCTTTGAGAGAGTTTAAGATGGGTGTGTCTCTTCAACAAGGTACAAATACATTTACTGAGCTTGATTTCAATGTTGATATAAAATCTTAGTGGATGAGATATTTATGAAAATTATTTTAATTAGTAACAAATATATAATATAAATCATGAAATTTTACCAAAACCTCAAACTCTTCATACCATGATTATTTTTTTCCATAGTCCATACATTTAAGAATAAGTACCTCTAGGTATATCAGGGATAATTGGTGTCATAGTTTCAAGGAGTAATCAAGGTAGAGTGAGTTTTGTTTTAGGATCAGAATTGGATGAATTTGATTCCATGTATCATTATAAATGTCATTATGAAGTCAATAACATGATCTCAAAGGCACCATACATAGTCACTTTTGCTTGTATTCACTTGTCACCATGGTAAGGTACAAAATGAGGTCCTAAGAACATTCATTTGAGCTCATAAATAGCCTTGAGGAGTTGATAAGTTTCCTCTAACTAAAATGAGAAATAATTCCATCTTAGTAACATAAATTTGACTATTTTAGCTAGTTATAAGTACCTATAGACCTATAATAGTCATCAACACCTATAGGTGCCTCATGGGAGCTAGTCACATTTGAGTAGAGAAAAGGTGTGGGTGGAGGTCTTGATCATGGAGGAGGATATATTTGAGACTTAATACTAGGTATAAAACTTTTTGAAAACTTATATACCATGCTCATATGCCCATATTAATTTTCACTAACCTATGTGTTGAAATTTCCACTTATAGGTGGCTCTTTCATAAATCCAAAGTATTACATAATAAGTTAAAACATGCTTGGAGTCATTATATGATCTATAGTTGTTGGAGAATTTCATGATATACTTGAGGGATTTAGGAAAAATAAAAACACACCCATGTTATCCTGTCATAGATTAGAGGATCAATTTATGGAAAAGGTTCTTAAAAACATCAAAACAAAGCCTTGGTCTTGAAGCTATTATGTGATAATACATCATGAGGTCTAAGTATATTCTAGCTGCTTCATTTTTAAACTCTCATATATGGTAATAAATAGAAAGATAAATTGGACATTTTGTCTAATAGGTTTCCATGCTAGAATTTTACAAAGTTGTACATTTATCCTCTACAAGTTTTCAATGTTTACTTCAATATTTGTCTCTAAATGACCTTATACTCAAAGGTAACATTAGCATTAACATGTGTTCATAACAAGTGATCCCATCATGGTAAGATGATATGTACTATTTTTTAAATTAAAATATGAATAGGAGTTGGAGTAAAATATTTATGACTACCTATTTGACAACCTACGGGTTCTTTTTGGCTCAAAAGGAACACCCATAGTGTTCTCATGGACTAGTAATTGCATGATCTTGGAGAAATGCCTTGATCAAGGTAGAATAGGTTGGTTCTAGGTTTAATATTGAAAGCATCCAAGTATATGAACATTTGTAGAGGTAAAATTTATATAAATGTATTTTTTCAAGTCTATACTCAAGGTAACAGTAACCTATGCTTAAAATTACCATCAATAGGCTTGTTGAAGTGAGTTATCCTTTGTCTAAATAGGAGTAGGTGAAGGACTATGGGCTTAATAGTAGTATTAGGTTATTATGACTCTTTTGAGTTTAATATGATGGATTACCACCAAGGTAAATGTTTAATTGGGTTTTAAACTTCATTTCTCATTCAAATTCCAAGATACCTACAACCAAACTATGCAATGAATGCTAAATAACCAAATCGAGTATGGGCTTATGTGTGGTATGGGAAAACATCAAGGTTATGAATATGATTTGCATGATCATTGGAGAAAAATATATAGATGGGTATGATCCTATGTTTTAAAATTATTTTAGTGATGATTTCATGATATAGATGCCAAAGTAAGGACAAACAGGCCAATGTATGAAAGAGAAGAGAAAATAAGGTTCTAGGTTGAACTTTGTAAGGTGGGAGACTTAGTGATGTGAGTGATGATCCTAGTTATCCAAGGTTAAACTCAAGGTGATATATGTATCTAATGTCATAAGAGACTTTCAATAATATTAAGAACCTATAGAAAGAACCTACAATCACAAGGTAAATAAAGCACCTACAATAGGCTCAACTACATGAAAATAATGGCATGGTGATGTTTATAGTCTTGGCATGTTTGGCATGTCTAATTGCATATTCAAATGGAGATTATCCTAGTGACATAATAGAATTAAATATAAGGTAATATAGGAAAAAAAATTACATATGTAACCATATTAGTCTCTAATTTTAGAAAAGTGATACCTACAGTAGTCCAATCACAAACCTATTGTCATCATGTTAAGGGATAGAATATAGAAGGTTATCATAAATAAATTTGAAGTCACCATGACCTTGAAATAGGGATGGAGGTATAAAGTACCATAAGGAATTATATATCAATAATAAGGTCTATTTATACCTATTTTAGGCCTAATAATCAGTAAAAGACACATATAGGTGTGCTTCACACAGTCCTATACCTATATTAACATCATTAGTATGTAAACACAGTGGCCTAGGGAAGAGTTTCATGTTTAAAGATGATAAATAAAGTGGGTAATGATGATTATTATCATAAATATATTATCTAAGGAATATAAAATAGATGAACACAGTTAGGCTTCCCTAATAATAATTAATCTACACCCATCTTATCATTTTGGAGAAGCGGCCTTATAGAGTGGAAGATCACCAATGCATTCTTCAGATTTCAAAGGATGAATAAGGGTTTCAAAAGGTTGGATAGACTTTAAAAAAATGGTTAAACCCATCTGAAGTATTAATTTACACCTACATGCCCCTTTAATCTCAAAAAATATATACCTACAAGTTAGAAAGAAGGTGAACATGTTAAACTTGATAATGAGCATGATGGTCTAATTCTAGGCTTGACATAAGTATGGTTCAATAATTTAGTGAGTCTAAGAGACATAAATAGATTTAAATAATTATTTAAAATGAGAGATAAATAAATACATAAGCATCTAAAATATTTTAAGTGGACACTTACAA
Organism: Torreya grandis; assembly: GCA_037957365.1. Classification (NCBI taxonomy): domain Eukaryota; kingdom Viridiplantae; phylum Streptophyta; class Pinopsida; order Cupressales; family Taxaceae; genus Torreya; species Torreya grandis. The sequence continues at coordinate 2,792,135 of JARHVA010001493.1, read as the reverse complement.
TTAGTATACCTTAAGGTAAAGATTAGAGTGTTGTAATAAGAATAAGAGTTATAGTCAGGGGACGTTAAGGCAAGATGGAAAGAATCTAACTATCATCATGAATTAAATTTTGTAAATGGGGTATATTTATACTTATTTTAGTCCTAAGGATTAGTTTAATATCACCTATAAGGCTTAGTTTAAGATCACCTATAAGTGTGTCTTTTCCTATTGGTAACTATGTGTTACAAGCTAAATGAGTTCAATGTTCCAATTTACATTATTTAAGGGTAGTTTCAAGAGTGAATTTTATTCATGAAACCACAGGGTATGAACAAAATATGTTGACATCCCATTTATAAAAATCATTGATATATACACATAATATAAGGGACCTACTTACAACAAGCTTATAGAGGTTATGACTATGTTAATCCATTACCCATACAGTGATCAAGATTATGGAATGTTTGAAGGAGTAGTTGAAGTCAATGTCTATTTTTAAATACATGTGAACTCATAAAAGTGTATATTGAGAGTTTAAATATTTAGTTAAGGAAATATAACTTTTGAACATGCACCCCTATATTAGGGTTAAAATATTGTCAAGCATAAAGAGATGTAAGGGGATAATGTTATAACAAGAGGAATACTATGGTATTAAGTGATGAATGGTGATATTCAATCACAATACAAGAATAAAAAGCTTTAAGGGATATTATACATGAAATTTATCATACATAGGATCCTATATGTGTCTTTTTAACTCTTAAAACACATACCTATAGTTGGATTGCATGATAGTGGCGCAGTTGACTATCTTGATGATGACATCACATGATATGATGAAAATAGGTATATATGTTTAAGAGAGAATATTGGAGGGTTTAAATAATGTATTTTGAAAATTATTAAAGGTATAATCATGTAGAATCACCTTTAGGTCGGTACCTTATTTAATGAAATACTTAGTTGACTATCAATTTAGCCTTGTCAAGTGAAAGATGAAGTGACTATTTGACAAAGGGTAGGATGAACAAAATTATTGAAGGAAGGAATTGGAGAATTAAATAATATGATGAGGATGTTTTTAGAATTTTTAAAAAACTATTTTTCATCTATAGTTATGTTTTTTATATAAACATACAATCAACTTACTATGCCCTGCACATAGTCAACAATCCAAACGTCTTCCTGTGAGTTTTTTATGTTTGAAGGTGATAGAAGGATGATCTAGACATAAAATTTTTTAAATAGGGTCCTCATGACCCAATTAATACCCCCATATAATTTTATTTCATTATCAAATATTTAAAATATCCTTTGTTTTGTCTCATAGGTATAACACTTTTAAGTAACATAAGAATGTACTCTTGGTAAAATTTGTTAATAAGATGAATTGGGGAGTGTTGTAGCCTAGAAAGTATGTTTTATGAGATATTTTAGACATGAAAATAATGAAAAGAGTCCCATATAGGTTTCATATAATATTTGGTGGCCCAAACTTATAAATTTACAGTCAAACCCACTAGCCTAAACTACACTTATTGCCCAAAAGGAGGTCCAATTTCATTTTTAGCACTAAATAAGAATTAAAAATAATGATAAAATTAAAATTAGAAGTCATTAGGTGTTTTATAACCTTATTTTCATATAACTTCATGAAAAAGTCATTTTCTAGATTAAGACCATCATAGGGTTTACAAAATGTAGGAATCAATTTGAGAGGCCAAGTTTGGATTTTCACACTAGAATAGAGGTGTATAATGGGACATTAAAGAGTTAAGGGATGTTATATGGGGTATTTTACTTCCATTTTTTGGTATTTTTTAATATTTTGGATGTCAGAATTATATGAATCATCCTTAAGGATGAAAACAATCAAAAACTCTCCTAAAACCCCAATTTAGACCTATTTACAGAGATTGAGTTGGAAAACTTAGAAAATTACATGGATTCCTCTTGAAACCTATTAGATATTTTATGGTAATTTTAGAGGGTCATACAGATGTAATTTTTCTATACCTTCTTTTATATGGAATAGTACAAAAATTATACTTTTTCTTATTTTTGAGCTAAAGTGGAGGTTAAAACGAGTTTAGAGGGATGGAAAATGATGGAAATGGTATATTTAGACTTTTTATACCTTACCATGATAAAAAATTCATAAAAAATCATCCATATTTTCCTAAACCATTCAATTCTTTTCTGCTAGTCAGAAAATGCCTTAAAAGCAAGCTTTCCAATGGCCATTTCATGGTTCTATACCTTCACATTGTTCTAGACCACCAAATTTTACATGGATAATTTTGGGAGAATGGGAAAATTAAATAATTTTTTTTTGGAGGTTTCATCCATGTGTGATCTCCCAACATCAATATTCCACTTTCTAGGCCTATGAGGGCTAATTAAGACTAATTTGGTATAGATAAGGTTCTATAAAACACATCTACACTTGGATTTTGGATACCAAAATTTTTAACAAGATGTAAGGGGATAAAGGGTGATTTAAATATTTATTATTTTTCCAATATCACCTCTATTTTCTTCTAGACAAGGATATTTGCATAAAAAAGGGTACAAAGAATTCATGGGAAATGCATAGTTTTTATGTCAAATCAAGTTTTTTTGATTTATTTATGGAATAAATAAGTTTTTTCCATGTTTTTAATTCTCTTAATAATCCTTCCATGGTGGATATCAGAGAACTTGAATCAATTTTGAAGGAAAGACCAACTTTCTCTTATATGCCTAGTGTAAAAGGAGAGAATTAAGGTGTTTAAAAACTAGATCAATGAATATAACCTATCATAATTTATTATCAAGATAATAAATGGAATGGTATGACACATAAAATCTAATAATAAGTCAAATCAATTTTTAAGAAGGTTCTAATTTTTGAAAAGGTCTTTAGACTCTAAGGAAAGCTTCCTTCTTCCTTCTAATGCCTAGCTTCAAGACAAAGTCAATGTTGCCTTTGGAAAAGATTTCAAGAGTCATATAAAGTTAGAGATAGATCATGAATGATTTTAGGCACCAAGGAGTACTTTTTATATGCATTAAATACCTATATTCAAGAGGGATGACTTCTTCTCCAAGAATTTAGAGCTTTGGAACAAGGATTTAGCCAATTATGTTGGTCAAACACCACCAATCATGAAGGAAGACTTATTCAATATTTTAAAACTATTAATACATGAAATTTTATGACATATTACATATTATAAATTAAAATTCATAATAAAAATTTTACGTTGGGTTTTGAAGAAGACAAAGTGAAGGATTTATTTCCTAGTTTTGGGGGGGCTCTTGTCTTATCTCTCCTCTCTCTCAATTATATAAATGTAAGCCAATTTTTGGAATATAAAAGGATCATAAACCTAATTTTTGGAAATTACATGCTTAAAAAACATTTTCACTTTCTTATTTTGATGAATACAATAAAACTCATACCTCCTCAAAGCTAGATTTAGTGTATTTTCATGGTTTATTGATAGATGATAGGGGTAGTTCTTGCTTCATATCATCTCATCCTTTAATATTTACCTATTTTAAGGTTTTATCTCATACCTAAATGTTTAATAGTGTTATATAATCATATTAAATTCATGTCAAATACAAGCTTTCTTTAGTGTGATTGAGAGATGTATTGAACAAGTGCCATAGATCATGCATCAAGTCTGAGCCTCTATGTGAAATATTGATGTTTGAAGGTTGAAATTTGAGAAGTGTAATCAGTTTTATGTTATTATTAATCCTTTTATTTCATAAAATAAAATCAAAGGCCAGATTTTGGTGTATCTCCCTAGTTAGATAGGTTTTCCTTTCAATTTTCCTTCTTCCTTTTTCCATTGCAAGTTGGTAGTGTAGAGTAAGGGCCCTAATAAATACATCATAGGGATATATCCCTTATAATATATAGATTCAATCCAATTATTATTAAACCCACAACCTTTGATTATGTCCATGTTATTTTAGACTATGAAGGCCTAAAACTACCCTCACAAGGGTACAAGTCTAGAATACAATAGTAACAACATATTTAATACCTACTTATAAAGGCAAGTCAATCTCACCAAGAATATATTATGAGCTCCCATAAAATGTTATAAATGATATATTTGAAGGATATAAATCATTATTTTTATAACCGAAATATCTAAGTAATATCATCGTATAAACATTTTCACTTTCACCACTATCAATCATAACACTATGTATAGGCTGGTGATAAAGGTATGCTCAAATGAATAAGGAATGAAAATATAAGTCATCATCCATAATCTCACTATTATAAAAATTAATAGAAGGTATATAAACAAAATAGGTGTATTTCATGTATAAATACCAATAATCCCATATAATGGGTGCCTATAATGTGATGGAGGATGATGTGCATTATATTCCATTTCCACCTATCGATCCTTCTTAATATTTTATTACAAATGATTGTTAAATATTTTATGCTTTTAATGATCACCAAGTTGTGAACCTAATTACTTTAGAGGATCATTAAATGTAATATTTTAGTCATTAATGAGGTCTTGTATTTTATGCTTTGAGGTAAAACATCTATTCTTAAAATGGTAAGGGCCTTGGTGTTAGTCACAATAAACATTCACATTATACCCTTTGGTTAGAGGTCAACTCATATCAACTTTTATATGATGATGGAAAGACATGAAGTGACACTCTAAAAATCACAAGAGTAATTAAGTGGGATAATTAGTTAAGTGTGTAAATTGTATCCATGGTGCATTGGATAGGATAATACAATTAGGTTGTTTTGACATCACATTAATCATGGTAGTTGATTATTTTTTAGGTTCAAGAGGTTTTACCTTATAACATGGTTTGATTGTAACTTGGTATTATATGTAACCATATTCAATGTGTTTGTTACATAACTATGTTTTTTCCATGAGATAAGTTTCATTTCATGATCATGAATAATATTACATTATTCATCAAAATATTTGATTTTTTTAAATATAATGAACTCATGTTATGGATCAATCAAACTTTTCTTGAATATTTATTGAAGATCTTTATCTACCATAGGATTGGTCATTTTAGCTAACATTATATTTTATTATAATACATAATCATTAATTGGATAATTAGTTATTTAATTTTTGTAATTTGGGCATAGGAAAACTTTTTAGTGATATTAATAGACAAGTGTGCCAAAAAATGGTCTATAATAGGTTTTAATGTATTTACTAATTGGGTTGGTAAACCATATAACCACCTTAAATCATATTATTTTAAGCTCATTGGAAATAATTTTGTCAAAGTTTATCATTGGAGGCATAATCAAGGCATTCCATATAAAACGATTGAATATTCTATTAAGGATAACCCTTGACATAAAAAAATGTGAACTTGGGTGATAAAACTAGTTGTCAAGGGGTAGAAATATATTTTTGGTGCAATATGATTATGCAACACCTATTATGAATCAATAACACAAGGTAATTTCATATAATTTTGTTCAATAATTTTAATCTTAGTTTACAAAATATTTATAGTATGGATAAGATATTTCACCTCTTGGTCTTTAATATTGAACATTTTAATATGAAGTCATAATGTGCTCAAAAGGAGGGTTGTTTTTATATGATGATGACCCATATCTCTAATAATATGATAAATATGTACTTGTGCATTTATGATTTTTGATGTTTTATTTTATAATATGGTTCTTTGTTTATGCAAGTGAAAGTGAAGTTGATCTATGAATCAATCATAGTTCAAAGAAGATAAATAAACTAAATATACCTCTATATGTATGTTGATAATCAGGGTCATGACCAATATAGATCCATTAAACCTACCTAAGGGATATATTATCATATGACATGGATAGAGAGGGTTCCAATGAATTTATTCAAGTAACACCACACAATAACCTTAGCTAGGTCTTGGTATTTGAATGCAAGAAAAAAGTAAATTAAATCTAATCTAGTGTTCACCAAATCTTGGTGCACAAATGGGGGATAAACATATATAATAAACATGAAAAGAATAACTCTACTCAAGTCAATGTAGAGGTAATCCGAAGTAAAGAGAGATAATACATTAATTATTTATTATAAATTAAAATATATCTACTAACAAAAGAAGAATAAGAGTTAGGAATACTTACCTTGAAGATGAACATGTCAAGTCTCAATCTCTCCCTTGGCTAGTAGTGATTTAAAAGAGGTTGTTTTTGTTCATAAGGATCACAAAGATAGGTCACCTTTAGGATACAAGTTTCTCCTATGCATCCAAGACACTTCCAAAAGATAATATTCTTCTCCAAGATGTATAAAACCCTAAGAAATGACTCCTCAAGTATAATGGTATAAAAATAAATAAAGAAGCATAAATGAATGATTAATGCTATTGGAAATGGGGTGAAGGATGTGTATATATAGCTTGATTTTACCTAAAAACTTATAAAATTTAGTCGATGTAATCAGCCTATTAAACCTTATTAGTAAGAAAATTAGAGCTGTTAGGTCCCAAATTAAGTCACCAAGGCCAACTTAATCCCATAATGTGCTAAATTCCTATAACTAAGTTGACCCAATCGACTACATTTGGAAAGGTGGTAAGAGGGGTTTTGACCTGAGCAGGCACTATTTGAGGTGGTGAATTATTTGGAAAGGAGTGTAAGGGAGGTGTCAAATCCTAGGGAAATGTGTAGGAGCGGTTTCTATTGGTTTTAGGTAGAGTTATATGGAATAATAATATTGTGAAAAAACAAAGGCTTTCTCATCCCTTTCCTAGTACATTATTTAAGGTATGTACTTAGAAATTTTGAAACTCGATGGGTTACTACAAGATATGAAGCATCAATGATTGATAAATTTTGAAAATATTATGTGTATACATATACCCCACTTGAATTTCATCATGTGTCATGTAGTTATAACATGGGATGGTGATTTAAGTAAAGAACATAGAACCAAGCAATATTAAGATAAATAAATTGTAGTATAGATAAAATATGATAATTAAAATGAAAAGATTGAAAAATACATGCATTTACTTACCTTATTATTGTTGAGTATAAATTATGCGATAGAAATGGAGAGACATCCAATGTAAGGAACATTAGATAAACATAAAAACAAGGTAAAATTTGATTTTTTTTCAAATATAATATAGTATGTAGAAAAATTCTATACGAAGTCATGATTCTCTAAAATATTATGGGTTGGAAAAAGAATTAGTGCAAATGAAGTTATGAGCAAAATTCACAAAATTGGTGATAAATAATTAAGAGGTAAATAATTTTAAATAGTAAATATAAATAGGGTAAAAATTAATTCATTTGTAATTTTTATATTCTAAGAAGGTAGATCTCTAAGAGACCTAGAAGACCCCAAAGAGAAATGATGGTGAGGAGACATCAAGTGTGAGTTGGAGGGTGCCTACTAGAAATGATGGGTGTATCTCAAGTAAGTGGTGTATTAAATTCAAAATTTTGGTAATTTTTATTGAGAATTAAGATAGCAGTGAAAAAGTAAACAATAGTGGAAAACTATATAGTAGAATTGGCCCTAGGGAATTTTTGGGTAGAGTAAGAATTAAGTGGGTTAATGGGTAGGTAGTGGTAGGTGACAAAAATTCCTAAGGAATTCATGATAAATAGTATAAAATTCAACACCTTTATTGAATGGAATCAACCATATAAACTAGTTTAAAAGGCAAAGGGTGGTCAAAGGGTTCAATTATTTGGCAAAGGGCCAACTTCTTATTGTTCTATATGACAACTACGTAGTAGAGGGCCAATATAATTGGAAGAGTGAAGTGTCTACCTTAGTATATCTTGGCCAACATGGTAATACAAGAGTGTGGACAAAATAGTTTTAATATATGGACCAACTTCATAAAAGAGGGCTGATTTAGTTTTTAGAAATGAGGGCTAACTTAGTATTATAGTGGTTGATTGTGTAAAGTTAACATGGCCAACTTAGTACAAAGTGTTCGACTATTTAGGTTGATAGGGTTGACTTAGTATAAAGTGTTTGAATACATAATAAAAGGGGATAAAATGGCAATAATATATTGATATAATAGTTATTTGTTTAAATTTAACACTTTTATAATGTATTTTTATGATTTTTCTATTAAGATCTAATAAAAAAAATTATTTTTTGAGCACTATTTTGACTATTAGTAGCATATTTAGAAGCATTAATATGTTGTGAGGTGTTAAGAGACTGGGAGGCACTACTAGTATGAGATGGATTAGTGGCATGAAAAGTGGTAGTGGCATGGGAAGTATTAGTATCATGCGAATTACTAATTTTAGTAGATAAATATTAAGTTAAATGAAATTGGGTATTAGTGTGGATGTTTGGGATCAATCCACTAAAAGATACACCAACCATGTTAGTATAAATACTTGTCATGAAGGTAAAAGATGGAATATAAGATGATGTCATAGTGTTATATGGATATATTATAGAGGTTAAAAGAGTGGATTAAATCATTTATTAACTTGCTCCAAATCCTATGGAAAAATTAGGTAAAGGTGAATGGGGATCTTTAAAAAGAGGTCCCATCATGATGTTATATATAACTAAAGGATCGTTACCTCTATGTTGAGGATTCTCATTGATGAATAATCATTTCGTCCATGTAGTCAAGATCATTTTCATATTATCCAATTTATATAAATAAATAATTAAGTGATGAAACATGAGGAGGAGCCCTGTAGTTGGAAGTTCTAGTGGTGACATGAAAAATTTGGCTTAGTATGTTTTCTAGGATTGGTAAAACTCATCATGTTAGTTTGATTTTTATATATGGAATTATCATATAAATTTTCTATGATTAAATGGGGAAGATAGACACTTATTGATAAATAATACAAACTAGCTATTATACTAGGTTAAATAGATCGACTGTGTTTAATGGGAAGATAAATAGTCGAGTTCTATAAGAGACTGGGTCAACTATGTTCTATAAGAGGACAAATAGAATATCACATGATAGACCAAGTCAATTATTTCCTATAGGAAATCAAAAAATTAGCCTATAATATATTGAGTCAATTGAGTTGAATATGTTTTGTAGAAAGACAAACATAATAGCATATAAGAGACTGATTTGACTAAGTCGACTATGTTCTATAGGAAGTAAAACAAAGTATATTGTAAGATACTGAGTTGATTATGTTCTATAGGTAGGAAAAATTTGTAATGTTATAAATCTATATGACTAAGCATAAATATTTATAGAGAAACAAAATAAACACATAAGAAACTAGGTCCATTATGTTGATCTAGTAGTATCAATGATGACTAATACAAGTTTTATAATACACAATACAATTGGCAAACATCAATAAGAAAAACTAAAATATAAATGATAATATAAAGAGTAGATAAATATATGTGTTTTAAATTATATTATGTTCTTAAAATGTGATAGGGAATTTGTATTTGTAAAGGAACTAAAAGGGTTAATCTAAATTTGGTTTTAGTTATGTTAAGGTTGAAAGGGATTTGTATTAGTGATGATATTGGCTTGGTATTGGGGACTATCCCCTCACTTAATAATCATGCTATGATAAGGGTGTCATAGATTTACTAATATATACCACTGACCACATATTTATACTCAACCAAAAAATTGAGTCAGCCTCCACCTTGGTAATGAAATCCAAGTAGGTAGACTTTGGTGGAAGTTTTTGAATGATTATTTTATATTTTGTGATTTGTTAGTGTGTGAAAGAAATAAAGTGACTAATTTGGTAAATTAAACTTTCTAGTTATATTATGTTCATTAATATAAGTAATAAATTAGATAATTGAAATATTAATTAGTTATTACCAATGTGAGTGAATTTCCTTTGCAAGAAAAGGACATAGTATTAGGTCCATTGGATCAACCTAGTATGAAAATAGTACATAATAGAGTCAATACAGTCAAATATATTTTTTGGAAGATAGTATAAAGAAATAAAGTCAAGTAAGTTGAATAGTTTTTCTAGAGAAAAAGTAATTACATAACCAAGTCGAGCTAGGCAACTTAGTTTATTGTAAGGTGATAGTTTTTATAATATTGAAAAAATGGAAAAACATAACTATAATTTAGTTGAAAATGAAATGACTAAGTTTATTAGAATGAACCTAAAGTTTTTTTTATCATTTTTTCTTTTTAAATAATTTTTTTTGTACTGAATCTATTGAATTTTTGTTTTAAGTTGTGTTGTCCAAATGAGGGCTTGAACTTGCAAAATAAGATGTTAAAATAAAGTCAAACCCATAGACTGAGTTTTCATAGTTTGAAAAATTAAAACTAAATAAAAGAACTATTCAAAAATATTGGTTTAATATTCTAGAGAGTAGTTATAATATTGAAAAAATGAAGAACTAAATTAATGGGATTGATCTAGTATTATAGATATAAAAATTTGATCATCGAGATCCAAAAAATATTGATAGGTTTTCCTCAATTGGAAAACCTATAAGCTAATTCCATAACTATGTCTATAAAATTGATGATGTAGAATATGACCTTCAAATAATAAATAATTGATCTGATTAGGTTGATCCAATTTTTTATAGGAGATAAATATCTACACACATAACTAAATGAAGTTGATTGGATCAACTGATTATTAAGACCTCTATAGATATAATTATACAATGTCTACAAAGCTGATCTAGTAGTATGAAAATGAAGGTTGATAAACTAAAAGGCTTAGTTCATGTTGAGTTCACCAAAATGTATGCAACTGAAAGTGAAGTTGATCTACAAATCAATCTTGGATCAGAGAAGAAAAATCAACTAACTATACCACTAGAAATATATTGATAATCAGGGTCATGACTAATACAGATCCACTAAACCTACCTATGGGATATCTTATCTAATGCAATGGATAGAGAGGGTTCAAATTACTCTATTAAATCAACCCCACATAATAACCATATTTATGTCTTGGTATTTAAATTCAGTGACAATGTAAATTAGATTTAATCTACTACTTAATAAATCTTGTGGCATAAATGGATGATAAATAGAAATAATAAACATGCAAATAAGAACTCCACTCAAGTAAATGTTGAGGTAATACTAATAAATTAGAGATAACACATACATTATCCATTATAAACGAAAATCTATCTACAAACAAAATATGAGTATGAGTTAGGAATACTTGCTTGGAAGATGAACCTATCAAGTCTCACTCTCTTCCTTAGCCAATGACGATTTGAAAGAGGTTGTTTTGGTTCATAAGGATAAAAAAAATATGTTAGATCTAGGATGACATATTTTTCCTATGATTCCAAGACACTTCCACAAGATAATATTATTCTCCAAGAAGTATAAAACCCTAAGCAATGGCTCCTCAAGTAGAATGGTAGATAAATAGATAAAAAAAAATGAAAATGAATGATTCTTTCTATTAGAAATTACATGAAGGATGTGTAGATATTGCCTTATTTGACCCTAAACCTTTTCAAAATTTAAATAATATAGTCAGTCCAATTGACTTAACTAGTTACAAAATTAGAGATGTTAGGTCTCAAAATAAGTTGGATGGGCTGACTTAGTCTTGTAACATGCTCAATTCCCAAAACTAAGCTAACCTAATTGACTGCATTTGGAAAGGTGGTAAAATGTGTTTTGGATTGAGTAGGTGTTATTTGAGGTAGTGAATTATTTGAAAAGGAGTGTAATGGAGGTGTAAAAGCTTAGGTAAATATATAGGAGGGATTTATATTGGTTTTATTTGGAGGCATAGGGAACAACAATCTTGAGAAGCATTAAAGGCCTACCCACCCCTTTCCTAATGTACCCTTTAAGGCATGCACTTATAAAGGTTGAGAATCAACATATTCCTATAAGAGATAAATCATCATTAATTGATCAATTTTAAAATATTGTGTGTAAACACTTAGTATTTCGTCAATATATTTAGGTTTTTTAAAAATACACTCATGAAACAATATAATTTCTTTCACTTGACTATGATCCATTTGCTCATGTTCATCAATTTCATTAGACTCATGGTTTTAATTATCATAATATTCTTATATGATAACCTCATTAGTATTTTTTCATTCTCAACATTTATATCATCATGGACCATAGGATTAGGCCCTTCATTAATTTGAGACATTTTAGGTGGTATGATAGGAAGCTCAATATGATTAATAGGAACACCTCCCGATCTAGGGCTATGCCTAGGTTTCATGAAAAATAATATAAGTAAGAAATGAAAGATTACATCAATCTAAAACCCTAGCTAACTAAAAAACCTATGAATCATAAAATTGGTATTCACATAGATCAGGTTCACTAGATGTTTAACCTTGAAATCTAGATTGGGGAATCTATGGTTAAATGGGTAGAGATATCCTAGGGTAAAGGGATGGTATATTATCTATACAACAATCCAATTAATATAAAAACTTAGATAAACATATACTAAATTTATTATGTTAATATATGTTAAAATTAGAAAGTATAGCTATGGTAGATAATGAAATAATAATGCAAATAAGGTACTTGGTTCTAATGCTAATACATATTTAGTTCTGAAATAAATAATAATAATAATAATAGAAGTAGATTATATGACTATCATGAAATTTTAGATTGAGCACTTATGTGACCTCAAACACCTGCTTTGACCTCATATGGTTACATTAACACTTCTTTCTAACCTATACCTAGGTGTTCAATATGGAATACTTGTTAGATTTGGATGTGACTGTCTATAATATTATGAGTTTTGTTTTGCCTTCACTCTAGTGTACTCATGTTCAGCTCATGGATAATCATTCCTTATCAAATAGTAAAATACTAGTTATTCATATTCATAGTGGCTATGGGACAAATGGAATAGTGGTCACATGTTATCAAGCTACCCTAAAGACCCATTTTTGAATGAATGTTTCCTACATAGCCAATACTCTAAAGAGGGCCTTAGACTTATGTAGTTATCCCAAAATATGGTATTATGTTTACATAATGATGTAATATATGACAAGTACAATAATGAAATATATTTTAACTTAAAAAATATAAATTTTGTGTTGATCCTTTAGAACTTCATACTCACAGATGAATTGTCCCTATGACTGATATTTAAATAAGAGAAAATAGGGAATATTTTCTCACTTGAATTCTTGACTAAATATTTTTGTTATGTTTCCTTGTGATTTTTTAGGTCTGTGTTATGTGAGGAATGAGTGAGGATTGATATTATAATAATACCAATCCTTTTATAAAATATCTTACATTAAATAACTTATGCCAACAATTGTGTCACTGATGTAAATAATGGAAAACCGTCGAGTGGTTTTGATCCTTTCTATGGGGTCTATGTCTCCCAACTAGATTCTAATCCTGTTGTGTTGGGGTAGGAGCCTAAAAAGGAGAAAGATAATGTGCATTTTAATAAGGAAAAATCTTCAAAAGTGCTGAAGGCAGAGTATGCAGAACAAAAGAAGTGGTCATCTCTGTTTGGCAAGAAACCCAATGGAAAATCTCTTTTCCCCCCGATGACTGCTAAATATTGCTGGGAGAAAGGTGAGTTTCAAGTTTTTATTCCAGATTCTTTAATATATTTTTCTATGTCTTCCATGGATTTCACCCTAGTGGGTAAATTTTTAGGAGCAAGACCAGATCTAGAATCTCTTAAAAAAATGGTTAAAAGGAAATGGGTAATTCGAGGAGAGATAGAAATGACACCAATGATGAATGGTTTCTTCTTGTTTATCTTCAAATGTAAGGAAGACATGAATATGGTTCTGTGTTGAGGACCGTGGTCTTTTGGTAAATGTTCTCTTACTATTAAAAAATGGGAGCCCAAAATGGATCTTTCGGATTTTTTTTTCTCAACCACTCCCATTTAGGTTAGACTTCCCAAACTCCCTTTAGAGTTTTGGCATGAGGATATTTTTAAAGGTATCACCAGTTCTTTTAGTGAACTTGTGGCAGTGGATAAAGCTACGGCTTCTAGATCCAAACTTCAAAGTGCCAGACTTTATGTTAAAGTGGCAGATCTGAATCACCTCCTAGAAAAAGTGGATCTAATATCCAAGCTGGGCAAAAAAACTCAAGGGATTTTTTTTGAATATTTGCCTAATTCTTTCTATGCTTGTAAGAACTAGGGGCACTTCGTTAAAAACTGTCTGTTCAAAAGCAAAAATCTTTTGAGTGGTGTTTTGGATGGGAGAAAAATCTAGCATAAGAAAGAATGGAAACTCAAGGAAGATCATAGACAAGAACAAAAGAATAATGAAGATTCTAAAGATTTAGATGCTGAGGTGGATAAAGAGCCTTCTTTTGAAGATCCTAAAGCTCCACATACTAAGGTGTATAAAGAGTTTTCTTTTGAGAAATAAAATTTTGAGAAAGAAGGAAATGGACTACAATTAGATATCAAAATACCTATACAAATAATAGATGTTTTGATGGATCTATCAAGACAAATAATTTTATATCAAAGGATATAAGAGTGATGGGGAGATGCTGATGAAAAAACTGTGCTAGAAGAAGGAGAAATCTTGGCTGAAGCTGCAAATAATTCAGAAGAGGGAGATATTCTTCTTTCTCAGTCTACAGAGATTCAAGCTGATAATGATATCCCTTTAGATGAGCTTCATGTAAATTATAATGGAGAAAATTTAAAGCACATTTTAAACCAAAGAAGAAGGGGTGGAAAAAATACGAATACTAAGGGAGTAGAAACTAGAAGCAGTAAAAAAGACCAGCAAACAAAGGTGAAACATCTTGTTTTTACTCTGGATAAATCTGGAAAAAGAGATGAACATCATCCTAAGGTGAAACTAGATATTGGTTCTCCTGACAAACCCAGAAGAAGACCCATAAGGAAAACTAGAGAGCTAGAAAGTATGCAGAATATTGCTGATGGTAGACAAGCAACTATTCTAGATTTTACCCCTAAAAATAGATATTAGTTATTTTCTTGGGATATTAGGGGGTTGTTTGGTTACTAGATTTGGAGGTTATCCTTGTATAACTTGATTTTGTTGCTACTTTTTAGTAGGTTTTAGGCTGGCTTTTCCTGATGCATGGTAATGCTTTATCTTTTTTGATCCTGTTAAAGGGTTTTGGGGTCCCTTCAAAACCTATTTTTACCTTAATCTAAAACTTATGCCAACAATTGTAATATGTTTCATTCGTAAATTTTATAACTTTAGGGCACTGGACACTTAAGTTAGGATAGGATGCTTGCATTGACATAGGTGTCTGATTAGGATGCAAGTTTTCAAGTAGATATAAAGTAGGAATAAGTCCATAACTTGAAAAAATAGAAGGTTTGAGTCATTAGAATAACATTGTTTAAACTAAGAGATAAACAATAGGCATAGAGAGATAATTAATGTATGTGAGTCTTTGGCAAGGAAGTTTTGGAAGCTAAAGGTATATGTATGATATGTATTTTCTAAGTGTATAAAACTTAGATGTTATATATTTAAAAAATAGAGTCTACATATTATTCATCATTATCTCTACAATATACTCAAACTCTAGTTTGAGCTTAAATTTTTTATCAACATGGTCTTTTTCATTCTTTATGACATGTGTAGGTGCTGTGGTGGCATAAAACAAGTATTTAACATCCATACTTAGTTTTTATGAGGATGTTTTTAAAACACATTCACATCCTCATACATATTTGAGTGATTTTCTTCAAATAACATTACCAATCTATAAATTTCATCTTCATGTTTATTTAGAGATTATTTATCTTTCTTAATTCCCTCTCAAAAGTCTTCTAAATTATGATATTTTATAATATCTCTCTTGATAATTTGAATTGATAGTTTTTCACATGTTAACCAATCAACATATTTATAGGATAAACCATTGTGATTTACCCTTTCTTAAAGTCATAAAGTTTCTTCCATTGTTCTTTGGCATTCATAAATGTGCACATGGGAATCTCAAGATCTAGTGACTGCATATGGATATCAAACATAGCCTCTAGCTTCTTCAAGTCTCTCTATGTTACATTCTCTTATATAATCATGTGTATTGACACTCCTAATGATTCTATTTACACTATTATGCTATTTGACCTTATGGAATACACATTACCTCCATCTCACATTTTCTAACCCTTATTGTTACACATGAATAATATACTCAATTGTTTTTGTCCCATCATGCACATCCTCTCCTTCATAATTTTTATTTAATTCTTCACTTTTTTTTTTTTTTTTTTTGAGCCTCATAACATGGCTCAATGCTCACTCTCACATATATGTTTTGTGTAGATGCTTCCTTTTGTGATGTATCCTATATATAAACATCTTTAGTAAATTTCATTAATAAAATTTTAACTTTTGTAGATACCTTTTTTGTTTCATTTTATATATCTACCTATGCATATTATTATGTCATTTATTTTCCTTTTGGGCATTAAGTCTTTATTAAAAATATTACACATGAAATTGCTCAGTTAATTATAATAGTTTCTCTAGAATATTAAGTAATTCCATTAGCCATAATTAGTTGTGCCTGATCAAGTCACAACATTTACTTATACTAATTCAATTAAAATGATGACCCCATCCAAAAGTGTTAGACTTTGGGTTTTGTTTCATTTTCCCTATGAAAAAAATATATGCCTATCCTACCTTCAAATTAGAGGTAAAGTAACATTCTGTCCTTTCATTGTAAACAATGGCCTCCATGCATAAAAGAGTGAATTATTACTTGTATCTATCAAATTTTATTTCCTTTTATTATTTGAATTTGATCCTAATTTTTTTTTCTTTGTTCTTATGTCCTTTGTGCATCACCATAATCAATTATCACTTGTTTTTCTATTGGTCTAGTTTATGCTAATTTTTCAATACCATACCCTTCTTATTATTATGTCACAACACATATGTGATATTGTACTAATATTCCCATATTTTTAAAAATAATAATTTATTTATGTGTAAACTTTAGATATTTTATTCCTTGTCATCAAATAAATTTTCTCCTCATGGTTTTTATACTTCACTTTCATTATGTGCCTCATTGAATCAATCACTGCAATCACATTGAGATCCACTTGTGTTCTTGGAATGCCACTTATTATGTTATTTTACACTCCAAATACTCTACACAAAAAATATGGGAACTTAGCCCAACATGACCAATACTTATTTGCTTTG